>WNNJ02003741.1:0-157226 GCA_012934845.2 Pomphorhynchus laevis
GACTGTTTGATATGCTCTATGCATAACCCATCAGGGCCAGCCGCCTTTCTTATCGATATAGAAAATACACAAGCTCTTAACTCCTGAAGAGTAAATGGAGAATTTAAGATCTGATCAATGTCATGATTTATTTCCGTAAAGGAGAATTGTGAAAGTAATAAAGGATACGAAGAAGAAACATATTCATTCAAGGGATCGTACAAAACAGCCCTGAAATGATTTTCCCACTTATCAAGAGGAATCTTAGATGATAATGCAAGTTGTCTAACTTTCAACTTCCAAGGGTATATTTCAGCATCCTTTAAAATACGTTGTTCTTCGGTCTTAAAATGCTTGTCTTTCAAACAATTAATAGAAGATCGATAGATCAACTTTAAGTCCCTATATTCCTTACTTTCGCGTGCTCTGAATGTCGGAAGTTTATGCATAGCAATGAGTTTACTACGAAGTTGACGCAAATACAGAGGAATTTTGAATGGTGAGCACGTCGGTTTCTGAGTAGATGCAAAGCAACATTCTAAGAGTGTATCTCGAACTTCGAGGTACCTCGAACCATCAGTACCAAGCAAATTAGTTGTAAGCGATGATAATCTAGGGTTTCTTAGATCTAGTCTACGACTCCGCTGTGAGATCGACTGTACGAGTGATGACGTCATCACATCATCAAGAATGAGCTTGAAAATGACTGGCTTATGTTTTCTGCGTAAAGACCATTTGCTTTCTAGGCATAGGCGAGCTGATGTTACTTTGCAGTTTGTAAACAAAATATCTATACAACTTCTTCCCCGATCACTTTCGTAGGACCAACCCTCACTAGGGTAGCTAAGCTGAATGCCGTACGGAGTTAACGAATTGACAATGTGCTTTATTTTATCCGACAATGGACTACTTACATTGGCATTAAAGTCACCTGCTATAATTATAGGGTGATTTTCTGGTAGAAAGCCTATGATATCTACTAAATCAATGTTAATGTCAGAAACATCAATAGTTGGATTGAAATAACAACCCACGATTGAAATATGTGGGGTATGAACGATAACGCTAAAATCACTGGAGCTTGCATTCCAGGTCGAAATGATTGGCTTAACACCCACTACGATGCCTCCTATGGGACGACCTCGAATAGGGGCTTTTGCTAATTTTTCAAATACGTAAAAACCTTTTATGGATATCGGGTTACAGCAAAATGTCTCTGTTAATACTATGATGTCATATCCTCTTAAAAAGGAGTCAAATCCTTCAGATAAAAGCCTATCAAGACCTTCTGCATTAAAAACCAAAACCTTCACAATTGAGGCGGAATCAGAACTCTGGTTAAGAGCCCGTGAACTAGTCGGGTGTAGACCAACAATGTTGGTCTTCACCGCGACACCATGTTCAAGTCATATAGGAGTAGATGGACAGAGAGGTGACGATTCCATGGTTGAAGAAGGGTCTTCACCTCGCAGCTCAACGTGGGAGATTTCCGAACTAATCGGATTATGAGGAACAATATGAACTTGAACAATTCTGTTTTGTCGAATTCGAAACGATTTTTGTGGCTCATCGATCCTACGCTTAATAAGCTCGGCGCGAAGAGATTTTTCCGCATCTCGTTCTGCTACGGATAGATCCGGCTTGATAAAAACTTTAGAATAATCATCATGGTGCCGAAGGGAAGGAGCTTTCGATAAAATAAGGTTTGTGAACGATGGGTTAGAGATTACCAACAGCCATGGAGGATATCTATCGTGATTGGCTGGTAAGCGAACGAGCTTAAGAGGTGTGTTGTTGTCCGTACAACCAATTATGGATATCATTTTCTTAACACATTTTCGGTCATCATCTGAAACGGGTAGATTTTTTATAACCACTGTCGAAGAACGTCTATTCTCCCGTTCAATCGTGCGTAATATCTCTACATTTGAAGCTCCTCTCTTGATTGCGGATGAACTTGCTAAAACTGCGCGAGTGATTTCTGAACTAATATTCTTACTCGCTACTTTCGCCCAGGTGGGAGTGTGAGAATCTACATTATCATTGATCTTGTGTTTTTGAGAGACACTGCTAGATTGTGAACTAAACTGATGAATCTGAGACTTCAGCTCTAGTATCTCACTTCTTAAAGAATTAATCGCCATTTCGTGGGTTCTGAAACGTGCAGAGGTGCATGATCCACAATAGAAGTCACGCATAAAGAAGTCACGAGTAAGACGAGAGGGAGTTTTTATTACTGTATAGATATCACAGTTTTCAGCCGTGCACTTTAATTCAAATGATACGAACCTACTTGAATCTTCAGAATGTGTTGAGCTAGGCAATTTACTACTAATTGGTATCTGAGAGTGAGTGCTAGAGTTAGAATCGAATTATTATTATATAATAATAATATTACTCGTCTTAATAATATGGAATTTCGGGATGCAATTGGAGCTCGGTACAATAGACTGTCTTGCGATGTTCCCTTACATTGCCCATGCGGTGAACGAACATCACTGGCACACTCACTAACTTGTCCAACTGGAGGTCATCCTTCGATTAGACACGATTTGATTCGTGATATATTATCCAATACCATGACCGAAATTTGCGATAATGTCCAGACAGAACCAGCTTTGAAATCAGTACATCATAGTATCGTGTTCGAGCGCACAAGCACTTCTAGAGATCATGAAGCACGTTTAGACATTGCTTGCTATGGATTTTACGGAGGTCGTTCTGAGCGAACTTTATTCGACACATGCGTATTCAACGCATTCGCGCCGTCCAACCTCTCGAAGTCAACAACGTCCGCCTTTGAATTCCACGAAAAGCGAAAAATCGCAAAGTATCAAGAGAGAGTCATACTAATAGAGAGGGCAAACTTTGCGCCATTGGTGTTTTCTTGTTTTGGTGGTGAAAGTAAATCGTTGGTCACGATAATTCAGCGCATTGCTCGTAAATTGGCAATTAGAAAAAGACACACATATGCAGAGGAATTGACACGTCTTCGGTCAACGATTGGCATACAACTGGCTCGCTCAATTTCTTTATGCGTTCGGGGTGCCCGTTCTGCTCGCAATCGCCCTGCGCGCTAAATGAAAAAACGTACAATATTCTTTTAAATTATTTGACGCATAAAAAAAAATAATGATAATAATATTTTATAATAATAATAATTTTTTTTTATAAGAACTCCAAAATGTACAAACAAACACAAAAAACGTGATGCGTCAAATAATTTAAAAGAATATTGTACGTTTTTTCATTTAGCGCGCAGGGCGATTGATTTTTTTCTTGTATTTATTTGTTTTTTCTGTGAGCGGTCAAAACAGCCTTATGGCTATGACCTGTATTAATAATAATATCTTTTTAATGTGGGGTATTAAAATACAATGAGAAGTAATCCAATGTTAAAAATTTTATTTGGTTATTTTTTCAATTCTTTCCATTAATATGTATGTCTCTGTTTGGAAGGTGGATCAACTTAAAATTGATACTTTAGAATGTCAGAACAAGTGTTATAAAGTATTACTCTCTCTATATATATCGTAACATATAATAGTAATGATTGTATATTACCATATATTGGTATATATAATTGGACGTCTATTGTACGTCCAATTTTCAAGAAAGGGGATAAATCCCAAGTTTCCAGCTACCGTCCCATCAGTCTCATATCTGTAGCTTGTAAGGTATTAGAAAAATTGATACTTCGTCACCTTAGCGCTTTTGTTGAAGCTAACAATCGCCTCAGCCCCAGTCAGCATGGATTTAGGCCAAATCGCTCAACGGTAACAAACCTTGTAAAAGCGCGAGCAAGCTGGGTGAATTCGATGAGGAATGATTCCAAAGTAGATGTGATATTTATAGACTTATCGAAAGCATTCGATAGAGTTATTCCCAATTTGCTAGTAAACAAATTATCTAACATTGGTGTATGGGGCTCTTTGTTACGCTGGATTCAATCATTCGTAAGCAACCGCTCGTTTGCAGTACGCATAAGCCATTATCTTTCTGGTTACTCAATGATGACAACAGGCGTCCCGCAGGGATCGGCTATTAGTCCGACTCTTTAATATATATGTAAATGATATTACAAACAACTTGACGTCGGAATGTGTTACCTACGCAGATGATATTAAGGTTTGGAGGCGAATCATTAATGAGTCCGATGTTAGCGCTCTTCAAAAAGACCTGGATCCCATAAATAATTGGTGTATATCCGATGGGCTTATGATAAATGCGACTAAATGTAGACATATGCGGATCGACTCCCCAGGCATTCGTTGCTCTTATAAAATTGGAAACAGGTCGATTGATTCTACAGATAAAATCGATGATTTAGGGGTATCTACGCTTAATACGCTCGATATGAGCGCTCACGTAAATAAAGTTTCGGCCAATTGCCGTCGTACTATTGGCATCATTAGACGATCTTTTGGATCACTAGAGGCATGTAGCTTCAGAATAATATACAAGGCCCTCATCGAATCTCGAATGCTATACGCATCTCCCGCAGCGTATCCACATCTGTGCAAGAACATTGTGGCTTACGAATCAATTCTCCGGTCGGCTACCCGTCTTGTTCCCACTGTCAAAGACCTGCCGTTTGACCAGAAGTTAGAAATCCTAGGTGTTTCAACGGTTTGTGAAAGTTTGGTAAAAGCTGATCGTATGCTGGTATGGAGGGCAATTTTATCGCCCACTCATCCCCCAACTTCATGTTTTGCCTACGCAACTCCGATAAATTACGTGGACATCGACTAACGCTCAAACATCGTAGAAAAGTCCATCGACACTATCAGGATATCAGAGATCGAGTAATAAACAGTTGGAACAGACTCCCGTCATCTGCAATTGAATGCCGGAACATCCGAGAATTTCGGCGTGCGCTGAACAGTGTATCGCTCTCATAGGAAGTCGAACCTGATTTGGATTTTTTTGTTTTACTGACATTGTACTTTTTTACATTGAGATCCAGCCAAACGAGCCACCGCTCATCGGCTGTTGTATACTAATAATAATAATAATAATAATAATAATATAGAGAGAATTATCATTAAATACAAGGCGTTAGCTGAGAAGCGGTTTTGCCTTTTAAAACAATTACAAGTTAATTCGGTAAATTGTCAGCATCAAGATCAGAAGGATTCAAGATATTCGTGGAAGTGGGAATGTCGATTCTCTATCCATGCTAGGCACAGTCGCTTGAAGTGCTTCATCGAAGAAGCAGCGACGACTTCCTCAGGCAACACATTCCACAAGTTGAGCGCGCGATGTGACAGTCGAAAGTTGGCAGGCAATTGAGAATGGTGCCTCTTATACAGCGATTACAAGTGACCGCGTAATGTCGTATTTCTCAATTCAATGATTTTAGCGGGGAAGCCATCAAGTTTGTTACAATCACCCAAAAGGCAGGACAAGTCTAGTAAGAGAAATATGTAATGAATCGAGCTTATCCCTAGCGCACGCAGCCGCATGCGTTTGCGTGCGCTATGTTTTTCTTCTTGTAAGTAGTTAGTTATAATTGTAAGTAGTTATAGTCAAGAATGTTTGCGTTATGTTTTTCTTCTTGTAAGTAGTTAGTTATAATTGTAAGTAGTTACAGTCAAGAATGTTTAAATCAGTGAAGCTGTATGCTATTTATTTCTCAAATGTATATATTCTTTAAATTCACCAAGACAATTTCATTCCCCGTCAACCTAACATATCTCCTCCCCCTGTATCTTTTGCATAATCAATAATCATCATAGTCCACAATCTCACTTTCTTATGCTTCCATTTCGATGATCACCTTTCATTTAAACCCTTCGTTCGCGACAAGGTCCGCTCGTCTAACTTAATTCGCTGTGACATCCCCATATACGACCCTTTATCGACTTCCGTTTCTGTATGTCTCCTCCTTCATTGCTTCTCTTTCCAAAAATCGATTACTACCACAGCCTTTTTGCAAATTCTCTAAAATCCATCATCCTACCGCAACAACGCATCATCAACTCCGCCGTTCGAGTGCTCCTACGTCTCCGTCGCTTTGATCACGCATCCACATATATTACCAAACTCTCTTGGCCTACTATTCACATCCGCATACAACTTCGCCTTCTCGTAATCTAACAATTACGGTCTCCAATCCTTCATCGTCGCCGCCCCACTCGCCTGGAATCAACTCTCACTCGAAGTCCGCCGCGCTCCCTCCTTTATTGCATTCAAATGCCGCCTCCGCACTAAACTCCTCGAAACATGATTTATATTTTTTGTTGTTGTAATGGTCATGTAAGCGTGCACCGGCACGCATTTGCCGTGTTAAAATAAATCTTTTTTTAAACGAATCTGTGAAATTAGGTGTTTTCTCTCCGTTGTTATGAGTGTTCGTGTCGAGATCTACACATTTTTCAGGTGAAGTTTGAAAAGTCTGATCAAATGCTGGTGGGGCTGTTGTGAATTGCAGTGGGAGATTCTTGCTTGAAGCTGTGCAGCAAAATGAAGAGCTGGCGTCGACTCTTCGCTTTTCTTCTCGACAGATTAAGTTATATCCTTCGTATAACTTAATATTAAGTCACTTCATTCAACCCTAAGACTCTCTGGCATACTTTTAACTCAATCCTTGCTCGCTCCTCTTCGCCGTGCAACATCAATGCCAATGCTTATTCGTCATTTCTCCAGACTAAAGTATCCACGTTGCTCTCTCACACCCCGGTCTCCATCCAATCCCACTCTGCCCAGTCTACTCTCATCCTTCCAGAACTCTTTCATCTTCTCCATGTCTCACCTACAGAAGTATCATCTGTCATCATTACCTTGCCCAACAAAACCTCACCTGCCGATCCCCTGCCTACTCACATATTAAAATCTATATGCTCATCGATATCCCCATTTCTCACAACCTTGTTTAACTCGTCCCATCCGCAGTCGTATCTTCCCTTCACACTGGAAACCGCAATCGTTCGTCCACTCCTTAAGAAACAATCGCTGGACCCCTCCCTTCCTTCTAGCTATCGCCCCATTTTACTACTCCCTACTCTTTCTAAACTCTTAGAACGCTTCATCTTAATACAAATCAACGCTTATCTCTCCTCATCCAATCTGTACCCTCCTTTCCAATCCGCTTTCCGCTCTAATCAATCGACAGAAATCGCATGCATAAAAGTGTACAACGACTTACTCATTTCTCGAGACAAGGCTCTATATAGTGTTCTCATCTCCCTCGACCTCTCCTCCGCATTCGACATTGTCGACCACTCCGTCCTCCTTTCTCGCCTTCGTTATGATTACGGCTTTTCTTCCTCCTCCGTAGCATGGTTCGCCTCATATATATCCGACCGTTCCTTTCGCGTCTGTTCTAATTCATCATCCTCCCCTCCAATCCCTATTTTTTGCGGAGTCCCACAAGGTTCAGACTTAGATCCCCTGCTTTTCTCTCTTCTGCTTGGCGATCTCTCTCCGTTTATCAAACCTTACTTCATTAACGTCATGCAATACGCCGATGACATTCTAATCTATGCTCATGCACCCGCACATCGCATACGCGATATCGGCATTTCTGCCTCCAACTGTTTTCTTCTATCTACAAACGTCTCTACAATCTCCATCTCGTTCTAAACCCCGAAAAGTCCAAAATAATGTGGATCCTCCCCCGTAAACCAAACATATCTCCTCCCACTGTATATTTTGCCTCATCGATCATCCCCATTGTCCACAATCTCACTTTCTTAGGCTTCCATTTCGATGATCACCTTTCCCTTAAACCCTTCGTCCGTGACAAGGTCCGCTCATCTAACTTAATTCTCCGTGACATTCGCCGTATCCGCCCCCTTATCGACTTCCGTTCTTGTATGTCTCTTCTTTCATCGCTTCTTTTCCATAAACTTGATTACTGCCTTAGCCTTTTCCTCAATTCTCCAAAATCCATCATCCTACCCCTACAACGAATAATCAACACCACCGTTCGAGTGCTCTTTCGTCTCCGTCGCTTCGACCACACATCCACATATTTGCCCAACTCTCCTGGCCCACCATCTACATCCGCATCAAACTCCGCCTTCTTCTCGTTACCTTTCGTCTCATCGCTGTCGGCTCCCCATCGTTCATCAACCTTCCTTTCTTAGACGATACTCGCCCCACCTCGCTATCGCTTCGTTCCTGTCATATCCTCTTACTCCACGTTCCTAATTGCTCCAACAACTACGGTATCCAATCCTTCCTCGTCGCCGCCTCACTCGCCTGGAATCAACTCCCTCTCGACGTCCGCCGCGCCCCCTCTTTTATCATATTCAAACACCTCCTCCGTTCACACCTTCTCGACACCTGATTCACAGTATTGTTTTGTTGTGGTCATGTAAGCGTGCGCTGGCACGCATTTGCCATGTTAAAATAAATCGTTTTTTTTATATCCAATCGTGTGTCGTTACACACGCAATAACCACAAATGAAATGTTTACTTTCGTTTATTTCGACGCCAATTCTTTTCACCTTTAAGAGTGTTTAAACATCGCATCCCTGCTTGTCGCATCCCCTTCCAACTAAACGTAGCCATCGTCTGTCTGTTTTTTTGCGAGTTTTCACAGATTTCATTGTTTGTCTATTTAACCGCCAAACCGTTTTATATCTTTATATTGTATGTTAATTATTTCTCAATTTTTTTCGCTGGATTTTATCATTCGTATGCAACCGCTCGTTTACAGTACGCATTAGCCATTATCTTTCTGATTACTCAATGATGACAACAGGCGTTCCGCCGGGATCGGTCATTAGTCCGACTCTTTAATATATATGTAAATGATATCACAAACAGCTTAACGTCTGAATGTGTTACTTATGCAGATGATCTTAAGGTTTGGAGGCGAATCATTGATGAGTCCGATGATAGCGCTCTTCAAAAAGACCTGAATCCCATAAATAATTGTTGTATATCCGATGTGCTTATGATAAATGCGACTAAATGTAGACATATGCGGATCGGCTCCCAGATATTCGTTGCTCTTATCAAATTGGAAACATGTCGATTGATTCTACAGATAAAATCGATGATTTAGGGCATCTACGCTTAATACGCTTGATATGAGCGCTCATGTAAATTATAGTTTCGGCCAATTGCCGTAGTACGTATGGCATCATTAGACGATCTTTTGGATCACTAGATGTATGTAGCTTCAGAATAATATACAAGAATCTCATCGAATCTCGCATGCTCTACACAGATTATCCACATCTGCGCATCTCCTACGCTGCGTATGTGGATACGCTGCGTATGTTGATACGCAGCGTATTCACATCTGCGCAAGAGCATTGTGGTATACGAATCGATTCTTCGGTCGGCTACTCGTCTTGTTCCCGCTGTCAAAGACCTACCGTTTGACCGGAAGTTAGAAATCCTAAATGTTTTAACGGTTTGTGAAAGTTTGGCAAAAGCTGATCTTATGCTGGTATGGAGGGCAATTTTATCGCCAACTCATCTCCTTAACTTCATGTTTTGCCTACGCAACTCTGAGCAGTTACGTGAACATCGACTAACGCTCAAACATCGTAGAAAAGTCCATCGGCATTATCAGGATATCAGAGATCGAGCAATCATATCATAGTAGTAACTTTCGAAATATTGTAATTTGTGGAATAAGGCTAATTTTTTCGTTCTTGCGCAAATACTATACGAATAAATAATTTGATTTTTTTTAATCAAACAGTGAATTATTAATCCTACTAAAATTTATTTTTTTCTTTTTTTATATTAAAAATTTTATACACAAAATATTGGGTTACCCGCAAATGGGTCCCTAAATTTTAAAAATAATATGTTATAAATTCAATCGTCTTTCTTTTCAAATTATATAATATTATGCATCCGTGTGATTAACCATATTGTCACGAAGCGTGTTCCATATGAATTTTCGATTTACTCGATAGGTCCATGAGTTAGCCTTTACCAATGCAATACCAATTCTTTTCCGCATTAAACAAATTGCGTTTGCGCATGTCTTGGTTTCACTGGACTCAGTGTGCAAGATGTTTTAATACAGCTGCGGCTTCCTTCGATGTTCCACCCAACGAAGAAAAAATTAAAGGAATATTGGAGGCATTTTCGACCGTGAAAAAATTACAAATAATAATATTAAATTATAAATAATTTGATATTTTAAATAATATTTTTCGTAAGCAACCGCTCGTTTGCAGTACGCATTAGCCATTATCTTTCTGATTACTCAATGATGACAACAGGCATTCCGCCGGGATCGGTCATTAGTCCGACTCTTTAATATATATGTAAATGATATTACAAACAACTTGACGTCGGAATGTGTTACTTATGCAGATGATCTTAAGGTTTGGAGGTGAATCATTAATGAGTCCGATGTTAGCGCTCTTCAAAAAGACCTGGATCCCATAAATAATTGGTGTATATCCGATGGGCTTATGATAAATGCGAGTAAATGTACATTTAGTCGCATGTATTATTATACATTCAACAACATACGAGCATTAGCTCAAATAGCTGGCTCACAATAAGTTCGTAAATAAATTAATTAGTTATTAAAATAAGGAAATGCAACACGAAACATTGCTTGATCCATTCGTAGTCTTCTTTTAAAAGTATTAAGTGAACTGCATCTAACGGTGTCTGCATCAAGGTTGTTCCAAAGCTCAACAATTCTTCTATCAAATTGCATCGCGCCCAATTTCTGTACTCTGTTTCTTCGAATAGTTAAAGAATGACCGCGAAGAACATTTGAACCACGTAGTTGAACCCTACTCCGAAGAGGGTGATGAGGACGTTGGAATAAATGCCAAACAAGGCACATATCCATGTACCGACGGGTCCATGTGACGATCTCAAGTCCTAATGATCTCAGTCTGTCTTAATATGGCAGCGACGCTAACGTTGGTGCTAGCTTTGTTGTCCTGCGAAGTACCCTCTCTGATTTCTTATGTTCATGCACAGTACGTGGGTATACAACCGGAGCTGCATATAAAAGTCTACTTAATACATGTGCTAAAATCAGAGGCCGAAGAGCAGTCGGATTAACGCGAACAAACGCGCGTCGAATCATACCTATCATTTTATTGGAGTTGGCACAAGCTTGATCAGGTGTGCTTTTTAGTTGATAAATTAGAGGTAACCTATACTCCTAAATCTTTGTAACTATCGACACTTTCCACAATACAGCCCTTATATGTGTAACAAGCTGATGTTAGTTGCTTGCGAGCATTACTAATAATACGCATGTGTTTGCATTTCGAAACATTTATCACAAGCTTGTTAGACGCCGCCCACAACTCCACATTATCTATGTCAGTTTGCAAATTATCAACATCCTCACATGAATGAATGGGCCGCCATATTTTTAAGTCATCTGCATACAAACATGATCGAGAGCGAATGCACCCAGGCAAATCGTTAACATAAATGCTGAATAAAAGCGGACCCAAAACTGAACCTTGAGGTACTCCAATATGACATTCTCTAGGCACAGACAATGACCAATCGACAAGTCCTCGAAAACAACGATCACGAAGAAATTCTCTAATCCAATCAACTATTATGTTTGGGAGTCCAGTATTGACAAGTTTCTGAAGAAGTAGACCATGATCTACTCTATCAAAAGCTTTAGAAAAGTCGAAGAATATAATGTCTGTATCGGTATAATGTGTCTTATTCGCTGTCCAATCAAGATGAGCATCAAGCAAATTTGAAACAGTTGAATAACCCTCCCGAAATCCGTGCTGATTAGGGACTAAAATTTTTCCTACACGAAAAAACTCAACCATGTAGCGATGCACAAACCTCTCCAACACTCTACAGCAAATGCAGGTAATGCTCACCGGCCTATAATTCTCGACGGAAGAGCGATCTCCCTTCTTGAAGTAGGGAAGAACAATTGACTGCTTCCACACATTAGGAAGAGATCTTTCTAAGATTGACTGGCGAAAAATTGCACAGAGAGGAACGCAAATTGAGCCTGCTAATCTGCGCAGATAAACAGAAGGTAGTAAGTCACAACCTCTTGAATTATTTGCTTTTAGACGGCGTAATTCGGAATAGACTTTAGCTGGCGTTATCAAATTGTCAAGGTCCAACTCAAGACACGTGTCAGAGTAAGTGTTCAGCACACTAGATTCCATACAAAAAGTTTCATGTTCATTTGCGGGATCTACTGAAGTGCAATAGTGTGCCGCAAACTCTTCAGCTAGGTCATTCGCAGAAATATCATAGAAGTAGTGACAAATCGAAGAATCAACAGCTCCCCTACTTGATAGGTACTGAAAAAGGACCTTTAAATCGTATTTACACTTGTTAGCTAATGCATTCTCAAATGCACACCGCTTCTTTCTCTTCAATGAATTGAATAAATTTCTTGCCTGTTTAAAAACATCATAACTACACTCCCCAACTTTGTAGCGATTGAAGATCAAATTACGAGTCCTCAATGTTGAACGTAACTCAGAATCGAACCAGGGAGAATCTTTTCGACGTGTCCTGCTTCTAAGTGGAGAGAATAAAATAAGCAGCGACTCTAAGGTTCTCTGAAAGTAATTCCACGCGCCGTGTACTCCAACAACAGCGGGATCTGGCCAGGAAGCTGTTGAAAGTATTGACTTAATTGCACCTGTGTTGGTTTTGAAAGCATTAACCACTTGATTTTCACGCGGACCTCGAGTTTCTTCTTGAAACCTTAACCTAATGATCACTACGCAATGATCAGACATACCGATCGGGGCATCATAACGGATAGCGTTAATAATCTTACTGTTCGAAGATAAACATACATCTAATAGAGATCTACTGTCACTGGCAAAACGAGTGCAATTTTGAACATGCTGAGTTAAACCACAATAGATGATACACTCCAGAAGGTCATAGGAAGCATGGTCACAAGTAGGAAAAGCCGTATACGAATTCCAATCAACCGAAGGCATATTCAAGTCACCAAGTATTAAAACATTGGAGGTACCTTTAGAATAAAGTTCTACTTCCCCAATCAGTTTATCTGTGACGGCCAAGGGTGAACGATATACTACCCCCAGAACAAGCGGAGCGGTATGCATGAATTTTACCCGACACCACAAACTTTCGACTTTATCAGAAGAAGAAGTGCTAAGAATAGTTACTTTCACATCGTTGCTCACATAAAGAATAACACCTCCACCTCTTCCACTTTTACGATCACTGCGGAAAACCAGATAACCAGGGATGGAGACTTCATTATCAACAATATCACCATATAGCCATGATTCTGTGATAGCAAGTAATTTAGGACGAATTAACTGAACTCTATATCTCAGTTCATCTATCTTCGATATAAGACTGCGAACATTACCATGGATTATTTCACAATGCCCCAACATACCTCTGGGAGTATTCCTATCACCCCTTACACATCCTAATAACCCGGACGCTAAACCATTTAGACTCTGATAGGCAGAGTAGACGAGCCCGTTTCGATTACAGAATGCACGCGAGGCGACATGACTAGTGGGCTCTAACTCAGCCGGGTGCGTCGCTTCACAATCTGAAAATTTTTCACATAGAGATTTGTTTCTCCTTTAGCAACACGAGATGCTAGTTCCTCTTTAACCTTCGATAATTTTTTTCGTTCTGATACATCAAGATCTTTCAGCAGTCGAATATTAGACCCTTTGAGACGGAACGAGTTTCGCAACATTAAGGTAGCATGAAGTTGGTTATGGAAGACAGCTTTGAGTAGTCGGGGTTTATTATTTAAAGCATTACGCTTACCTAGACGGAAAAGAGCGACAAGTTTAACTTTTTAGACTGTCTCAATGTCACAGGAGCCAAGTACATGTGCCAGAATAGACCTCAAACTCTGAATGTTGTCATTCAGTCGTGCTTGCGCATTCTCGAAGATAGACTCGGGCACATTAGCTAGAATAACTGAGCATCCTCTATTATATATACGCTTATTTGAGATCACCCTATCGAGGCCATCACAGGACACACCAGATTGTGTATCTGTACATGCACGTAAGCTGGGTATTTGAGTATTCGTTTTAACAATATTTCGCAAGCTAGATAAGTCTGTCTGGATATGTATATCATGAGACTCTAAAGAACTTGATGGTGACATCAAGGTGACGTGTGCGTTGCCCGAGGAAACGCACTGACCATCTTTGTTTGAGATAGTACGAAATGTCGCATTGTGAGCATTCGACATTTTCGGTGTATCACTTTGTGAAATCGCTTCATCAGACAGAATATATTTCGAGACTTCGTCATACGGTCTTGACACTGAATTTGGAGTTGAATAGGAAGAACGCAAATATCCCCACTTCCAAATACGGGATGCTACAGGTCCATCGCTGCCTACATAAGCTCCAGTTGTCCGATCAACTGGAGCTTATGCGCATCCACATGAACTATATTTTTAAGAGGATGTTGAGCTTTGGAAGAGGATATTTTATCGTCCATGAGAACGGTTCGACTGAGAGATTGGTTATGTGCTTCTTCAAATTCGACCAAACGTCTTCTCAAAATATTAAGCTCCTTCACAGCACAAAAGCCACATAAATAAGCATCATCGGAATTCTTTTTTAACTTGCTCATACAAATAGTGGTCCAGGTGTCACACAAATCATTCGAACACTGGACTTGGACAGATGTACACTCATCAATTATGGTTGCGTTTAGAGATACGGTGTTTACATTGGACTTCTTAGCTTTAAGCTTCGATGTTTTTCGTGTCATTATGGTTTTGTTCCGCTGGCAAGTTGTTTTGTAAACAATCCAATTGTAATCCAATTTGTGATGTATGTGTATGTATATTAGATTGTAAATAGTTATTAGTTAGCAGCTAATAAGTTATCGCAAGTTATCGATTTCCGGCAAAATGTTTAAGTAGTTGTTAGTTAGCAGCTAAGAATTTCAATTGTAATTTGTGTGTGTTTAAGCTGTAAATATTTTTTGAAGTCATACAGTTTTATTCATACTTAAGGTATATAGCCAGAGAGCTGTTTTAACCCCACACAGATAATGTAAGTAGTTAATAGGTATAACAAGATAGTTTAAACTATTCTAATGATTTTTAATCTAATGTAAAGAGCTGGATTCGCAATGAGAAAGAGTGGTTGCTGCAGTACATAGGTATTATAACAAGATAGTTTAAACCGATGTTTATTTGTTTATTTATAACCAATGTTATATTATTACAAAATTATTAATACAAAATATTAATACAAAATTAAAACATGACAGAATAGTGATTTCAGCAATAAATAAGGGCAGTTAGTTTGAAAAATAAAATACGTGTTTATTACATATTTGTTATATGACCTGCGTCCAGGTGACTTGAAGTTATGCATGTCGGATGATGAAAAACATATGCTGATTCTCTATTTGATGCACATGAGGGAGCATGATGGTTGAATACCGTAACGTCCATAAACGCTCGCTCGTATCTGGCACCTGATAGTCCATTGCAGACGATGTCGAGCCTAGCCTCTTCGCTCTGACAAGTGGCTCGGTGGTTAAATTGATGACAGCTGTTACCCGTTGTAGTCGCGATTCAACACCAGCTCCTGTACATACCTTTGAAACTCGGTTGCCAGGAAGTCTCGTATGGCGTTGTGTTTCGTTATAATAACGCCTCCCCGTTTGCATAAAAGCAAATGTGTGAGCTTAGCGTCTTCACCACACACACTTGTCTCTAGGGACTCCAATACGGTCTAGGCTGTAACACATGGCCAGAGCATCTCTGAACTCATGTGGGCTTATGTGTCTGAACTCTGCTTTCAAGGGAAGTGCGCTAATCCAAGAGGACGATCCCTGTCCTTGTGCCAAAATCGTCGCGTGCTGCATTTTAGTAGGTAAATTTGATAAAGTGTTGTCAAATCGCTCCTCAATATATATATATTTTTATCGTTTGAGCGTTAGCTCTCTTTTTAATCGATTTTGTTCTTCCCGGAGGAGATCTCCTTGATGGCCGCTTTCATAGGACTTACAGAAGTCTTTCGAACTTTCGAACTCGATCGTTGCAGCAAGGACTGGGTCGATCACGCCTAATCCTCCCTTTGAAATCGGTGATGATATTAATACATGCATATCGGAGATGATATCTTAGCTAAATAATGGGGTGCCAATCCGTTGAATATACTGTAACGTAGAGAACCAACCAGATTCACGTCACATGGAGTCGAACTGATAAAATGTGTCAATTTCCACTGCACAGACTTGCTGAATCGGGATAAGGCAGCATGAGGGTCTTTCCGCGAAACAGTCGATACCAGGTCTACAAGCTCACTCCACCTCGCCATTCTTGCAGTAATAGTTTCCTTGACGTAATCACTCGAACCAATAGGTGCCCCCAGTGCCAGAATGCCATCATACCTCGTCTCTACGGATTCAATCAGAGGAAACGTGCCCTTCTGATGGGGATGGAGCAGTATCTTGGTTTTATCTGGATTCACTATATATTCGAATTTTGGTCCTTCAGTTTGTAACAACAATCACACCCGCAATAAATCTTCGGGCAAGCCAACGAAGTTCGCATCATCTGCAAACCACCGTGGACTATATTTGGCACTGCTTGATCGATCATGTGCATTAACGGCAAGGATGCCATGGCGAACGCGGCCATAGCAAGGGGATCCCCTTCGGTTACTACCTCGTTTGAAGCCAAAGACCCATCGCCGAGTATCAACTCCGCGCCACCCGCATAAGTGTTAATCAGACACTGAGCTAACCCTGGGCAAATGTGCCTAATGTTATGCAGCATAACCTTGCGATTGAGCGTATTGAAAGCATATTTGGCATCCACGGCGAGCGCCCTAAACATCGGGTTCGAATGAAATTTATTTCGGAGCGAATGAATATCGTAATCGAGTCCATTTTGCTGGGAAGCACATAGTTGGGTGAATCCTGCAACTTCTTGTAAATCACCTCTGATGCACGACAGGATTGTCTTCGTGACCACACGACGCACGACCTCAGAGACACCAATTGGTCTAATTCCTCAGGTTTTCTTTGCAATTGCAGTCAAACGACATGATGTGAATGCTTCCAACATTCTGGAGCTGAGTTGAACAGTGCTTAGGCTCACAGCAAAGTTAGCCCATGCATCCGCGAGAGCCACAGAATGTTCAGAAAAATTATTTAGTAGCTGTCTCCAAGTCATGGCATCAAGTCCCGATGGACCTGCTCCGCCGGAGGTGTGCTTGGCAGCGCGGATGATAGCTGCACCATCGCGGATGATAGCTGCACCAAAGCATAGCTTAATTGGCTGGTTCACTGCGAAGATTATTATTATTACTAGAATGTCAGCGAGCGTAGCTCAATAGACACCTTCACAATTTAAAATATAAAAAGGAAACTAACAACAAAGTAATTAAAAATTAGTCAGTTTCTTCAAAGTAGATACAAATCCACGTCTGTTTGTTTGCTTCACCACTTCCGCCGGTAAACTGTTCCAAGCTGGAATGACACGCACGGCAAAATTAATGTTTCTATTTTTTACACCAGTGTTTACGTTGTAACATAAGTGGATGTCACGTAATCTTAAGTCATTTCGCGTACGAAATAGACTTCTAACGGGATTCTCAGGATTGCTCATCGCCCGCCACACTACAACCACGGTCATTTAGTGCTTGAAGTGAAGATAATGAGGGCATATTAAGGCGACTTAACCGTTCATTATAAGTAAGGTTATGAAGGCCCGCTACCCGTTTAGAAGAACGTCGCAATACCTGTTCAATACGAAACTCTTCCGATTTGTTAACTGGGTATGATGCAGGAGAACAATAGTTAAGAACACTTGAACAGAGAGTAGTGAATAAAAGTTTAAATAACTCAATTTCTAATTTACTAAAACATCTGGAAATCATACCGGAAATTCGAGTTGCTCTAGCACATATTTGCTCCGTATTTTTTCTAGTGCCTAGATCATCGGAAACGCCGCCACATAAGTCTCTGTATTGACGAACCATAGGAATTGGTTGTAAGTTAATTGAGTAGCTGGTTGTCGAAAACTCATTCCCTATATGCATGTATGCACATTTTGTCACATTAATACTTAAACAGTTCTCAGCTGACCAATACGTCAATGTATCGAGATCAGACTGTAGCATTTGTCGGTCAAGGTCATTAACAACACAACGATAGACCTTAAGATCATCGGCGTACAACGCTTTTGACAGCAGTAATGATGGAAGTTCGTTAATATATATATTAAATAAAATTGGTCCTAAAATCGATCCTTGTGTTACACCACCACATATAGAAGTCCAATCTGACAAAGTCCCACTTAATCTGACTGCTGCAGTTCCATCTAATAAATACGCACGAATCCAATTAACAATTACAGAATCAAAGTGAAGTCCTATAAGTTTGCCAATAAAAAAGGATTTATTTTAACGTGGCAAACGCGTGCCAGCGCACGCTTACATGACCACAACAAAACAAGACTGTGAATCAGGTGTCGAGAAGGTGTGAACGGAGGAGGTGTTTGAATGTGATAAAGGAGGGGGCGCGGCGGACGTCGAGAGGGAGTTGATTCCAGGCGAGTGAGGCGGCGACGAGGAAGGATCGGAGACCGTAGTTGTTGGAGTAATTAGGAACGTGGAGTAAGAGGGTATGACAAGAACGAAGCGATAGCGAGGTGGGGCGAGTATCGTCTAAGAAAGGAAAGTTGATGAACGATGGGGAGCCGACAGCGATGAGACGAAAGGTAACGACAAGAAGGCGGAGTTTGATGCGGATGTGGATGGTGGGCCAGGAGAGTTGGGCAAAATATGTGGATGTGTGGTCGAAGCGACGGAGACGAAAGAGCACTCGAACGGTGGTGTTGATTATTCGTTGTAGGGGTAGGATGATGGATTTTGGAGAATTGAGGAAAAGGCTAAGGCAGTAATCAAGTTTAGGGAAAAGAAGCGATGAAAGAAGAGACATACAAGAACGGAAGTCGATAAGGGGGCGGATACGGCGGATGTCACGGAGAATTAAGTTAGATGAGCGGACCTTGTCACGGACGAAGGGTTTAAGGGAAAGGTGATCATCGAAATGGAAGCCTAAGAAAGTGAGATTGTGGACAATGGGGATGATCGATGAGGCAAAATATACAGTGGGAGGAGATATGTTTGGTTTACGGGGGAGGATCCACATTATTTTGGACTTTTCGGGGTTTAGAACGAGATGGAGATTGTAGAGACGTTTGTAGATAGAAGAAAACAGTTGGAGGCAGAAATGCCGATATCGCGTATGCGATGTGCGGGTGCATGAGCATAGATTAGAATGTCATCGGCGTATTGCATGACGTTAATGAAGTAAGGTTTGATAAACGGAGAGAGATCGCCAAGCAGAAGAGAGAAAAGCAGGGGATCTAAGACTGAACCTTGTGGGACTCCGCAAAAAATAGGGATGGGAGGGGAGGATGATGAATTAGAACAGACGCGAAAGGAACGGTCGGATAGATATGAGGCGAACCATGCTACGGAGGAGGAAGAAAAGCCGTAATCATAACGAAGGCGAGAAAGGAGGACGGATTGGTCGACAATTTCGAATGCGGAGGAGAGGTCGAGGGAGATGAGAACACTATTTAGAGCCTTGTCTCGAGAAATGAGTAAGTTGTTGTACACTTTTATGCATGCGATTTCTGTCGATTGATTAGAGCGGAAAGCGGATTGGAAAGGAGGGTACAGATTGGATGAGGAGAGATAAGCGTTGATTTGTATTAAGATGAGGCGTTCTAAGAGCTTAGAAAGAGTAGGGAGTAGTAAAATGGGGCGATAGCTAGAAGGAAGGGAGGGGTCCAGCGATTGTTTCTTAAGGAGTGGACGAACGATTGCGGTTTCCAGTGTGAAGGGAAGATACGACTGCGGATGGGCGAGTTAAACAAGGTTTGAGAAATGGGGATATCGATGAGCATATAGATTTTAATATGTGAGTAGGCAGGGGATCGGCAGGTGAGGTTTTGTTGGGCAAGGACATGATGACAGATGATACTTCTGTAGGTGAGACATGGAGAAGATGAAAGAGTTCTGGAAGGATGAGAGTAGACTGGGCAGAGTGGGATTGGATGGACACCGGGGTGTGAGAGAGCAACGTGGATACTTTAGTCTGGAGAAATGACGAATAATCATTGGCATTGATGTTGCACGGCGAAGAGGAGCGAGCAAGGATTGAGTTAAAAGTATGCCAGAGAGTCTTAGAGTTGAATGAAGTGATGATTTTATGCTGCCAGAATGAGTTGCATTTGGTACGTAGTAGGTTGAGATGAGACGGGCGAAGAGCAAGATAGGAATCACGGAAAGACGGAGTGATCGAGCGGAAATCACGTCTGAGAGAGCGGTGATAGACTCGAAAAGCATGGCGGAGTCGACGCTTTGAGAGTAGGCATTGGATGTCAAACCATGGGGCACGGTGCAAGCGACGGTGTGGGTGAGACTTGAAGGGCAAGATAATATCGATTGTGGATGTGAGTTCAGAGTCGAAAAGAAAGGCGAGATCGTGAGGAGATAAATATGCTTTTGTGGGTAATGATAGAGACGATTTGAGTAAGGCAGAGCGGAGAAGGGAGAGGTCAAGATTTCTCCAAGGGCGACGTAGGATTGTAGGTGTGTGAGGAGGGGTGTGGTTGTGAGTGAGATCAAGGGTGATAAGAAAGTGATCGGATAGACCAGGATCAGAGATGGACAGTGAGGTGTAGGCAGCAAAATGATCGGGGACAGCGATGATGTCGAGTGCTTCATAAAGTATATGTGTGGGGGCAGTGGAGATTAGTTTGTAATTGTAGTTGGATAGAATGTTGATGAACCGGATGGAATCTGTGGAAGAGGGGCGGTCTAGGCGGATATTGAAGTCGCCTAGAACGAGTGAAGGGATTGAGGACAAAGAACAATGAGAAAGGAGGTCAGCGAGTTCGGTAAAAAATAAGGCTGTAGGAGCTGATGAACCAGGACGGTATACAATGGCGAGATCTAGAGTGATCGGGTTAGAATAACGAGAAGTGAGCAATTCAAAAGAGCAAGGACTGAAAGGGGGATTGATTTTGCGAAGAGACGCGGGGTGACGCGCGAATGCGACGATGCCGCCATGATTAGAGGATTTAGAAGGGCATGAGCTGAGGGGGCGGGCGGATTCGACTAGGGAGCAACCGGTAGAGAGCAGACGGCGAATGGAAAGGTCGTCGGAATCTGAGTGCCAGGATTCGGTGAGGCAGAAGAGATCGATGGATTGCTTGGTGAATAGGTTGAGGATAAGATCGGATTTATTGAGAATAGATCTAGTGTTGAGGAGACCGAGGCGGAAACCGTGTGTTGTGGCGAAAGAGTCTAGTGGAGAAGACACATAGGAGAGATGGAGCGCCATTGAATTTTTGGACGGGTGTGGACAACTTGAAAATTTCCGTCCATGTTTCGGATGGAGAGTGATGTTTCGCCGTTTTCCTCGCGAAGGCGTTTTTAGATGCGGGCTGAAGAGATTTGAGCGATTTCAATAAGTATATTATGATTGTATCGAAAGCACGCGAGAAGTCCACGAATACCACGTCGGTGTCGACACCGGCGTCAAAAACACTGGACCAATCATCTCTAGCAATTAGAAGATTTGAACATGTTGATCTACTCAAACGGAATCCATGTTGGGCAGGATGTAAAAGCTTATTTATCAAAATATGGCAATTGATGTGTAACAAAATCAAACGCTCTAGTACATTACAGCAAATACATGTCAGACTAACTGGTCTAAAATTGCTGGCGCATGACCTATTACCTTTTTTATATACAGGGCAAACTATCGATTTAACCAGTCGAGGGGAATCTTTGACTTGCATAAGGAAAATATGAATATTCGATGTAGTGGATATTCGACTGCAAATGCGGGAAGCTAATTTTCTAAGTAGGATTGATGGCAATTCGTCAGGACCAGCAGAATGACACAGTTTTAATCGTCTAAGTTGCTCATATACATGAGCGATAGAAATATGTGACGTCAAGTTAGATGATTTATTATTATAATGAAAGGTGCCGTGTACAGTAACTGATACATCTATTCTAGGAAAGAATGTATCTACAAATGTATTTGCGACCATATAATCGTCGACAACTACTTTATTTTTCACACGTAACGGAAAACATTTGCATATCGATCGATTTTTGGATGCACAATATTTGAACAATAAACTTGGCTCATACTTGATATTATGAACGAGTGATTTCTCAAAGTAGAGTTTCTTAGATCTTTTAAGTGCCGTAAATCTGTTTCTTGCGTTTCGATATAATTGATATTCTACTTTAGATTGACGATATCGACGATAAAGGATCTTACACAACTTAAGACGATTTCCTAACTCTACGTCAAACCACGGCTTATTGTATTTACGGGAGCGTGAAGAACGTAAAGGCGCATATCTGTCTAGACGAAAAGCAATAGTATCTCGAAAAAACCTCCATGCACATTCCAATCCAACCACAAATGGGTCAAGCCAAAAAACGCGATCAAGGTGCCTACCGATTGAGCTATAATCGACCTTGAAAACGTTAAGCTCGATGTGACAAGTGTTTATGGAAGGCAGAACGAACGGAAAGCGAATTAACATACTGCAATAATCACTATTTCCTATAGCTTGTGTGTAGTCAATATTTATCGGTAGATCATGGTTAGACAAACATAAATCTAATAGACTTCTAGAAGAGCCTCTGAAACGAGTGTCTTGATTTACGTACTGGAAGTAATTCAGCTCGTTTAATAAATCGAGTAGTTCAGAAGATTCCCAATCACATCCGCTTAAACGGGAATAAGTAGACCAGTCTATACGTGGCATATTAAAGTCCCCAAGTAAGATTAAGTTTTCGTAAGAGGCAAATTGTTCTAAATCATTCCGGAGGCGTTTGGTGGATGCCATAGGACTTCTGTACACAAGTCCAGTGGCAACCGATGAATCAGGGCTTTTGAAACGACACCATAGGGATTGGTAACTAATCTCCTCATTATCGTGATATAGGACACTAGATGTAATACTATCTCGCGCGTATATGACTACACCGCCACCTCTGACATTAACGCGATCACAACGGCATGAGCTGTAACCGGGAATTGCAATTTACTGAGTCATCAATGTTAGAATTCAACCAAGATTCACTGAATGCCAGGATACTATAATTATTCTCTTCAGCAAGTAGCGAAACCTCTACCTTTACTAAGTAATCTAATGCCAGTACCACTAAGTCTATAAGATTTTCTTAATAAAACATTAACGTACTCTTTGTCACTGAATACTATTTTTAATAAGCGAGGTTTCGCATTTGTATCATCAGATTTGCCTATGCGAAAGAGGGAAACTACTTTCAAGGATGTTATAAATTGCGAATCACAATCAGATAATACACGTCCCAATATGGACCTAACTTTATCGAGGTCGTCATTCAACCTATGTTGATTGTTTATTGCTGACGACTCAACAATATTGGCCATTATTATAGCTCTAACTCGTGAAATCAACGGTCGCTTTCGGGACCCATCTAAATGGACATTTGTATTACGATAGTTCACTTTAACGGGTTTGTCTAGGGAGGTGTATCGATTATTACTACTATCATCTGTAAAATTTCGCTCGTTGCTCTCCTCTATGGATGACCTAGATATGATGTCATCCCCACTTTGAGCACTGGACTCTGGTTCGAGTCCTATCGATACCGACTTGACAACTGATAATAATACAAATTTATTTAATGTGGCAAATGCGTACAAGCTATACGCTTACAAGTCCACAAACAAAAATGAAAAAGTCAAGCAGATAAATTGTTTAAATGGGATCGGATTTGGCGTTTAAAGCACGGCAGGGAAGTTGATTGGCGTATATGAATGGGCAGATGATTCCACGATAGAGGAGCAGCCACCAGGAAGGAGCGGAGTCCAAAGGAGGTAGAGTAGTTTGGGACATGTAAAAGAAGGGAATTACAGAAACGCAAGGAACAGTAAACAGAACGAGAATTATCAAGAAAAGGAAGGTTGAGAAATGAAGGGGTATGAAAAGTTACGAGGCGGAAAGCAACGAAAACAAGACGAATTTGAACACGACAATAAATTGTAGGCAAATCGAGAGAAGCAAGATGGTAGGATGTATGATCAAAACGACGAAGACGGAGGAGAATTCGGACGGCTGTGTTGACGATGCGTTGTAAGGGAAGAAGAGCGGATTTAGGTGAGTTGGAAATTAGACTAAGACAATAATTGATACTATAAAAAAGGATAGAAGACATGAGAGTCATACAAGAAGGAAAATCGATCAATCTACGAACTTGACGGACGTTGCGGAGTATCAAGGTAGATGAGCGTACTTTATCTCTAACGAAAGGTTTAAGTGAAAGTCGGTTGTCAAAATGGAAGCCTAGGAAAACGAGATTATCAACGATAGGAAGAATTGTAGAATTACATGATACGGAGAAAGGGTTCTAAGCCGAGGCGTCGAGGTTAGATCCACATAATTTTGGATTTATCAGGATTCAGAGAAAGGCGAAGGGAAGAAAGATGATTAAAAATTGAAACAAGACAGTCGGAAGCAGAAACACTAAGATCGTGAATACGATAAACAGGTGCATGATCATAGATGATAATGTCATCAGATTACTGCATAACATGGAAGTTAAATGTGTGAGAAATCGAAGACAAATCACCGAGAAGAAAAGAGAAAATCATGAAGCCTAATACTGAGCCTTGTGGAACACCGGACCGGTTGGACGAAGGATGGGAGAGAGAATAGTTAGAATAGACGCGAAATGTACGGTTTGATAAATATGAAGAAAACCATGATACAGTGGGTAAAGAAAAGCCATAATCATGACGAAGGCGATGGAGAAGAATCGAGTGATCGACTATGTCAAAAGCAGACGATCGATTAAGAGAAACTATGACACTACATAATTTATGATCGCGCGATATGAGTAAGTCGTTATAAACTTTAAGACATGCAATTTCGGTAGAGTAATTAGAGCGAATAGCGGCTTGGAAGGGAGGAAATAAGTTAGAGGAAAAGAGATATGTATTAACTTGCTTAAGAACGAGACGCTCAAGGAGTTTAGAGAGAGTTGGGAGAAGTGAAATAAGACGGTACGAAGATGGTAGTGAAGAGTCGAGAGATTGCTTTTTGATGAGAGGACGAACAGTGGCGCATTTCCAGATGGAAGGAAATGTACGGCTACGGATGGACGAGTTGAACAATGTGGTTAGGAATGGTAAGATAGAGGAGCAGATATTTTTAAGCAAGTGAGTGGGAATTGGGTCAGAAGGAGAGGTTTTATTAGGTAATGACAGCAGAACCGAAGAAACTTCATCAGACGAAACGGGAAGAAGGTGGAATAGCTCTGGGAGGGAAGTATTTAAAGAGAAAAGAGGGTACAAGGGGTCTATTGGTAGTATGTAAAGTAAATTAGATAGCTTAGTTTGTAGATAAGAATAAAATTCATCAGGATTTATATTACAAGGGGTAGATGATCGTGAAAGAATTGAGTTTAAGATTTTCCAATGATGCTGAAACATGCACCGGAAATTGTAAAAGCTGGTTATCTTGAGGTGTCCTCGGTAGAATTTCTTCAACACAATTTCCCTCGTCGGATTTATCTTCTTCACAATGTCCCATATCATTTAATTTACACTGATTAATTACCGCCGACGACTCAAAAAATGTTAGACAATAAAATATCATTGTCATCAATGCATAGAGTGTATTGCTGCCTAGTATCATGACCGTCATTATTATGTTGTATTGGCGAGATAGGTGTATCATTATTGGAAGAATGTTTATGTGTGCATGCTTGGCTGTTTTAAGTTTTTTGAATCAAGGCACGAAGTGAGTCCAGTTCAGCTGACGCACAGTAGCCGCATAGGAATGTTTTCATCTTGAGATCGATAAGTTGATTAGTTGTACCGGTTACTGATGTCCAAATATCACATCCTGGTTTGGAACACTGTACTTGATTTGATTTGTAGTTCAAGACTTCGACTGATGACTGCACACGTTTCTTTTTGCCCGTATTGGTCGTGTATTAAAACTATCGAAATTTTTGCAATTGTTGAAACAGTATTAATCGTTGTAAAAATCGTTGTAACGCGATGGTTTTTGCTTATGGTTGTTGATTTTTTGTTTTTACTTTAGATTGTGTGTTTAAGCTTGTAAGTAGTTTGTGATCTGTATTTATATATGTTATTTTATCTCAAACTTTTTTCTAAATAAAATAAATAAATATCTTCACAAA
The DNA here is from genome assembly GCA_012934845.2 of Pomphorhynchus laevis. NCBI lineage: Eukaryota > Metazoa > Acanthocephala > Palaeacanthocephala > Echinorhynchida > Pomphorhynchidae > Pomphorhynchus > Pomphorhynchus laevis. The sequence continues at coordinate 26,155 of WNNJ02003741.1, forward strand.
TATGGAAAATCAGCATTCCTCATTGCTTCCTCCATGGGTAATTTTTTTAATTCGGCTAAGCTGTTACAATAAACTGTTGTATCTTTAAGCTTATTCCATAAACCGACGACTTGACGATCAAATCAGACAGCTCTTGATTTCCTCATCCTATCTCTTCACAGGTTAGACCATGACCTTGAACACATCCGATGAGCACAGATGAACGCATACTCGAAGAGGAGGATTCAATTGATTTAAAATTTACCGAGCCATACACATGTCGATAAGCAGGCCTGTCCACTTGACGGTCTCAAGCCGAAGTACTTTTAGTCTTTCAAGGTAGGGTAATGATTTTTTAACATCGGTGCTAGCTTGATAGCTTTATTAAGTACCCTTTCTGAACGAATATGTTCTATTGAATTATGGAGGTACACACGGAGCAGCGTACATAAGTCGGATTAACACATGGGCAAAACTTAAAGGACGAAGGGCAATTTGGTGAATTGTTACGAAAGTGCATATAATCAGACCAATCATCTTATAAGCATTAGCGCACAAGTGTTAGTATGTGTGGTAGTACTCAAATCATTGTTTATCCACACTCCCAAGTCCTGATGGTTGTCAACGCATTCTATATCGCTGCCTTGATAGTTATAAATAGGTAATGACTGACTTTGAGCAACTGCGCCAAAAACACGTAAATGTTTGCATTCGACATATTCGCGTCTAACTTATTGAGAACAGACCACTTTCCGACTTCATCAATGTCCGTTGCAGCACAGCTATATCAACGGATGAATAAACCGTCCTCAAGATTTTCAAATCATATGCGTACAAAAACATTTGAGACTCGATGAATTCGGTGAGATCGTCGATGTATATACTGAATAACAAGGATATCATTGCTGAACCTTGGGGCACCGCTATATTACAACTTATTTCGACTCTCCGTGAAGAAGAGTCAAAATTATTTGCATGTGTATAAAAACTGTGATTGCATAAAAACGATTGTATAATATAACAAGCATAAATGGAATACAACTTTTTGCTAGTTTTTTAAGAAGCAATTTTTGATCTACTTTGCCGAATGTTTTTGAAAAATCATAAATATAATGTCGGTATCAGTGTAGCCTGCTTTATTATTTGACTAATCGAGATGGGATGCAAGTAAATTTGTGACAGTTGAATAGCCCTTACGAAAATCATAGTGATCAGAAACTAATACATTGTTCTTATTATAAAAGTTTACTATATAACATATATGATATGCTCTAGCATTATACAACTTAAACAAGTGATACTTATTGGTCCATAATTGTCAATTGAAGATCGATCTACATTTTTAAAGATGGGGTGAATGACTGATTGTTTGCATTCTTTTGGAAGAGTCGTATGAATAACAGATTGCCGAAATATGACACAAAGAAGAGTACATATTGAACTTGCTAAAAAACATACATTGAAGGCAACAAATCAGTTGCCTTCTATTAATGTATATAATGTATATAAATATATATTAATGTATATAATGTATATTAATATATATTAATGTATTAATGTATATAATTATCTAATTATATAATTATACAATATATAATTATATAATATATAATTATATAATATATCCTATTAATGTATATAAATATACATTGAAGGCAACAAATCAGTACCTTTGGAGTTTGTTTCTTTCAGGCGATGTAGCTAAGCTAAAATTTTGGCAAGAGTTATCAAATGAGTTATGTCAAAACCCAAGAATGCATTACAAGCACCTCCTGATATATAGCTATACTTAGGAGTTTAGAGTACTCTTATGTGGCTCTCCATCCATATAAAAGGCGTTTAGAACAATTCAGCAAGGTCCTTATTAGTAACGCTATCAAGATATTGACCTATTAAATTATTAGCGTCCTTACCGCGATGCACATATCGAAAGAGAGCTTTGGAATCGTGCTTATATCTGCTAACTAGACCATTCTCAAACGCATAGCGATTATGCATTTTTAATAGATTAAAGAAATTTCCAGCCCGCTTATAAACACCGTATTAACAAACTCCGGCATTAAAACATTTAAAGTTGAGTCACGAGCTTCATCGTTGTACTCAGCTCAGTATCAAACCAAAGAGCGCTTTCTCTGCGAGTCTTAGACCTCAAAGATGATAATTAAACAAGCAGAGAATAGAGAGTCGAGCGAAAATGATTTCATGCCACGTCAACTCCGACAGCAGCTGGATCAGACCAGCATACCCTTGCCAGCATGTATGCAATAACATCATCGTTTGTTCTAAAGACATTAATCGTTGTATTTTGTAATCCGATTAAGCAATTAGAACTTTTTTGATGGTTTACACAGTTAAATGCATTACTGGCGTCTAGTTGAAGAGCACAATAACCAGGGTTGCCTGCAAAAGTTTTCCGACAGAATGAAATGGCAGCGTCTACCCCACATCTCTGTCCTGCACAGAGCTGTTGGCATCCAGCAACTGCTTGAAGGTGATCACCAATGCGTCGAGCTATAACTTTACAAATTACTCTCCTAGAGATCTCCTCGACCCCTATAGGACGGATACCGGGACTCTTGTCAAATGGCAATAATCTGCTGGCCGTAAATGCTTCGAGAAATTTTGATGGAATAGGAGTGGATGCCAGACATATAGTAAGGTCCGCTAAACTGGAAACTAACATTTGGGATTCCCGGCCAAAAGATTTGAGCATTGAACGAAAGCTCTGGGCATCAACTTCCGAAGGACCAGCTGCTCCTTGTGATCTATTAGCGACTCGGATTATTTCGGCCGCATTTATATCTTCGAATTGTACTGGATGATGATCAATTATGCCGGGCATAGGACTGTTTAGCTTAGCGCTGGCGGATATTTCTACTGGCGTTGGATGGAGTTGTTCCAACCTCTTCCTTACCGATATATTTTCAACGTCTTCGTCTAAAGAAAATATTTTCGATGATCCCATAGGGCAGTGTAAAATCTTCATCGCAGCATTCGTTTTTCCTGCTGAGAATAGCTGTATGAATCTTCTGGACCATAGTTTGGTTTTAGAAAGTTAACTGTATCGATTGTTCGATAGATTTTTTTGAAGTACTCGAGCTTCAGCTAGGAGAGATGTTAGATTTTTATTTCGTCATAGGGTTATTCTCCTTTCTAGAGTTTTACGTCTAACTGCAATACCGGCGAATGGGATTCGTTGAAGTACCAATTGGCAGAGGACCGTTGCCATTTTGAGGCATATATGCATTGATCCAAGGTCGTTAGCTGCGGAACTGTACAAACTAGCAAGCATTTCAACAAAGACATGGCTCGCACGACATCTTGGCAACTCAAGGTGGTGAGGCTTCCACTGGATTACTTCATTATAGATTTCGTCCAAAGAAATACCCTGTTGTATCACAGTTTGTGATGAAGTATGTGTGGTCGGGGCAGGTGAAGCATCTATTCGATTGTTCATTTGGGATGGCAGTATCCTTGGCTGTTGGGTCGCAAGTGAAAAAGTGCAGAGAAATTCACCCATGTTCAAGCCGATTGTAAGCTGTAAGCTGCACTGCGCACCCCGGGATGTACCCTGGGCGTACGACTTCGTTGTTAGAAAAGAATATCAATGAGCGTATCAATGTTGTTAGAATAGAGTATCAATAAGCGTATTAATGAAGCCGATTGTAAGCTGTAAGCAGCACTGCGCACCCCGGGATGTACCCTGGGCGTACGACTTCGATGTTAGAAGAGAGTATTGTAAGATGCTTGTAATTGTGTGTTTAAGAGATATACATCCACTTACGAGTCCATGTATGTATATTAGATTGTGTATATTAATTTTAAGTATTTAACAATCAAGAAATTTTAGCTAGTGGGTGTGATTTTAGCTAAAGGGTGTAAATATAGATAAATAATAATATAATTTACAATTCGTTATATAATGACTTAAATGCTTACTTTGTAATGAAAAATAAACATAATGCAATTGTAAAAGTCTTAGTTTTGATAAAATAAATGAACATATATGTACCCATAATCTAGAATTAATTGAAAATTGTGAATTAAGAAAGCTGCTATCAAAAGGGTATAAATATAGATTAAATAATAACAACGACAAAAATAAAATTTACAATTCGTTATATAATAACTTAAATGATTACTTTAGTAAGCTGATTAATAGTGAAAGCTCGAATATATCTAAGATAAACATTTGAAAATATTATATATTTGACAAAATTAAAAAAAAATGAAAATAACAAACAATTATAAAAGAAAAGATAAAATTAATAAAGATATGTATAAAGAACTTACTAAATTAAAGAATAACTATATAATAACAACTATTGATAAAGCTAGTAATAACTTTGTCTTCATATGCAAAAAGCTTTATTATGATATACGAATGAAAGAGGTTAATTCTAATGATTTAATTATAATTATAACGATTTATACACTTTTTATAATGGATAAAAATTGTATAAAGGTTGAAGCATATACTAAAACTTTACCAACTTTATATATTTATTATTAAATATAATAATATTATATTATTATAATATTACAAGAATACATATAATAATATTAATATATTATTATAATAATATATTACAAACTATACTGAACTATTATATTATATTGAAATTCAAAATTACATAAAAATGCAAAACCATTTCTTTATTTATTTTATTTTATGAATAAAATAATTAAAAATATATTTATCCTAATCTGTATTTTAAATTTTTAAAAACCAGGAACTGGGTGATTTTATAATTTTAATTTATCTTTTATCTGAAGATGCTAGTAGTTTCTATCGAAATATCAAAATAATGTTTGTATCAGAATAATATCTACAATAATGGTTCAACTATATTTGATTGTTCCTGGATATTTAGAAATTTAAAATAATTAACGTAATTGAAGCACACTTCAAAAAATATTGTAGGCTAATTGAAATTAATAATGGTATGAAAAACTATTTCAGTATTTATCATACAAAAGAATTTTAGAACAGACAAAAGGAATAAATTTTCAAAATATTAATACATACGATTTTAGTACGCTTTATACAAATCTAGATTTAGTAGATATTAAAGAAGCGTTAGTAAAATTAATTAATCTTATATTAATCTTTACAAATCTAGATTTAAGTTTAGAAACAATTATTTTAAGTCATTGTTCTATAATGGATAAGAAGGGTATAAAAAGTGAATCATATAATAAAACTATACCTATATTATATTGGAATCCAAAATTACATAAAAATCCAATAAAACCTAGGTTCATATGTAGTGCGTTTAAATGCACATTAAAATCACTTTCTGTTTATATGAATAAAATACTTAAAGTAATTAAAGCACATTTTAAAAAATATTGCAAGGTAATCGAAATTAATACTGGCATAAAACACTCTTTCAGTATTAATTCTACAAGAGAATTGTTAGAACAGACAAAAGGAATAAATTTTCAAAATATAAATACATACGATTTTAGTACGCTTTATACAAATCTAGATTTAGTAGATATTAAAGAAGCGTTAGTAAAATTAATTAATCTTATATTCGGAAAAAGATATATATGCGCTATAATAACTATAACGCCTATCTAACAAAAATTAAACCATCAAGTAAATATAAATATACGGATAAAATTGAATTAATAGAATCCTTAAATATTTTAATAAATCAAAATTATTTAAAAAATAAGAATATAAACGCGTACGATTTTAGTATGCTTTATACAAATCTAGATTTTTAATACTTATCCATAAATATTAACTTAAACATCTTTTAATCACATATTTTAAATGTTGTCACACAAAATTATCAAATAAATTTCCTTTGGATTAAATTTTAAAATCAGATCAAAATCACAAAAATTAATATATTTTTTGTAATATAATAATATAATCGAAATTAATCGATTATATTTTGAAACGTACAAAACGAATAAATTTTCAAAATATAAATACACACGATTTTAGTACGCTTTATACAAATCTACATTTAGTAGATATTAAAGAAGCGTTAGTGAAATTAATTAATCTTATATTCGGAAAAAGATATATATGCGCTATAATAACTATAACGCCTATCTAACAAAAATTAAACCATCAAGTAAATATAAATATATGGATAAAATTGAATTAATAAAAGGATTAAATATTTTGATAAATTAAAATTATTTAAAAGTAGGGAGGTAACTCCCTACTTTTAGATTTACAAATGAAAAAAGATTTACGGAAAAAATGAATCTAAAATCATTAAACATTTAAATTTACAAAAATAGTATGCAAAATCACTCACACTTTTATGTATATAAAGGTGTTAGTGATAATATATAAATCAACACAATAATATTAAAAATAAATTTAAAATCATTAAACATTTAAATTTGCATTAGCACTCATGCATACTATATACATTTATGTATATAAGTTTTATCATTTAAAAAAATTATGGATTGATAATCAATAATATACTTTGTATTAGAATAAGATACTGAAAATTTTATTTTCAGTATTTTTTGCAAATTTTTATTGATGGATTTTGTATTATTAAAAACTACACTCAAAAAGCAAATTTAACGTCAGCTCATTTTCGAGTCTACTAAGCTCTTTTCAGGATCTGCTTGAATTTATTTAAGTTCACCTGGATTGTTAAAAGCACCTATCCTACTCGATGTGTGAAGAAAGTGGTTGGTTGTCTGTTATTTATTAGTCAATTCATAACAATTGACTTTTATTATTGACTTTTGTAAAATCTTATATAACAATTATTTATTATATAATTATTTCAATTTTATTTGACATTATTTTAATTCATAAATAGCATAAAATACGTAGACTCAGATAGCTGATCTGATGCATAATAAGCAAACTTTGTGCTCATAACACAAGATACATTTTTAAATTCGTATTTTAAATGAAATCAACGGTAATCAAAAGCAACAAAGCAATCGCTTATAAAAACAGTTTTACGTATTTTCTTAAAACTAACATGCAAGCAAATAATAATGTAAAACAAAGATTAATACGAAGATTAAGTAATGTTCAGATGCAAAATCGTGCTACAATTCTCTTATAATTCAAAGGGGGAGTGACCCAGCAACAGACACTACCGAAAAACACCTGGTGATTAAGTCATTCAGGATTTGTCACACATTTAAAAAACCAATTCGCGGCACACTAAGAGTATGCCACGATATCGCACACTACTTATATCCAGGGAATTTATATCAAGAAAAATAGTAATCCCAAGATACCCAGGTGCACCATATGCAAAACTGGACATTATCTCTTAATAGCATACGTTAGCTCATTTTCAAGTCTATTAAGCTCTTTTCAGGATCCGCTTGAATTTATTTAAGTTCACTGAGATGGTTAAAAGCAGCTCTCCTACTCGATGTGTAAAGAAAGTGGTTGGTTTACCATTATAGTGAGAATGCTGAAATGGACAATTTCTTTAACGTTTTTGTTGCATAGGCGTCATTAAAAACAACTACCTGAGTTTTCGAAGGATTTAAAAAGAAGTTTGAAAATAACAACTTGTCTTTAAGTCTTAAAAGCTGAACAATTCTCGAGACATCTTGACACTAGCATCTTAAATACAGGAAATTGTATCATCAGTATATACAACAAGGTGCTGATCACTTAAGAAAGGTCTGAGAAGTGTTATGCAGGTGGCTAAGAACAATATTTGAGATAGAAGGGAGTCCTGAGATACACAGTTAATAGTGTAGAATTGACGAGCATTAAGGTCATTACAGTATTTCTACCTGTTAACAAATTTCTTAGGGAACTCGAGATACTCAAGATAGGAGATTACAAAGGAATTAAAATGCGGTCAAATGTATGTCCAGAAATACCGTAACACATAAGTGATAAACCGTGATATTCGTCGTTGACCGATTCCGACTTCCAAAACCATACTGTGAAGGTTCGGGTTGCAGAGATGCAATGGCTCCATAATTAGGTTAAAAAATATACTGCTTCAAAACTTTATCAAGGCCTAATTAAAGAATTTCAACATGATGCCTTCTGCTTCAAAAAGGCAGTGATTGGTCATCCCGCTAAAGTTACCAGCTAAAGGGTGCTTTCACGGGCAACTCAGCAAAGTTCTGGTTTGATTCTAAATTGAGAATGAAAAGGCTAAAATACCGTTGTAAGTTATTCACAGAATACCGTTGTAAGTTGTTCTCTGAATACCGTTGTAAGTTATTTCGCTATGCATTTACACTGAATGCGCGCAATAAAAAATTATGCTTCAAGTTTGATGATAAATTTATAACTGAAGATGAGTAAATAACTAAAAACAATTCTTAAACTATTCTAACTACAATTACTGAAGATGATGCGTTTGCTTCAAGGTAGTCTATGAATAACAAAGTACAACATTTATGAGTTCAAAAATTTTCTAATATTCAAATTGTCAGATACATAAAAATTATCAGAAAATGTCATATAAGAAATCGGCATATAAAATTTATCAAATATATGTTGACATAGAAATAATTTTCTAAATTGTTAGGTTGTTGACTAATCACAATAGATATAATTTTAGTTTTATGTAAAAATCTCTATTTAATGTAAATTTCCCATGACATTAATATTTTGATTTTATATTTAATATTTGTAATAAATTAATAATATATAATATATAATATTTATTAATAATAATATTTATAGTATATATTTAATAATAAATTTGTTAAATGTGTATAAAAATAACATTTAGTTTTAGTTGGAGACAACAATTTTGATTGCAAACCACAGCAAAATATAATTTAACCGTGCAAACTATGCAATGAAGTATTTGACAGAAAATAATGAATACGAGGTCAACGAAGGCTGCTTTCTAATTTAGTAATGTAAGTTTACTTCTCATCTTTTACAGAAGAATTGTAAAAGAATTGTGTAAAAGAATTTCCGTGTAATAAATGCATCCGAGATAATAAGGTATTTTTATATTCTATACATATCTGCATATGAATCTAACCTAAAAATATTCAAATATTTTTAAAAATAAAAATGTTTTAATTAATGCTTAATTAGAGTAAAAAAATTGTAATAAATTCGAATACATCCGTGCATTCACAATTATCAAAACAAATAAAAATTTAAATTATAATTTTATGAATATTTAAAAATAAAATCGTAAAGATTGTCAAATGTGGATGAATTGATGTCGTTTTCAAAATAACTTAATCTTCAACATTTGAAATGTTTTCATCTAAATATTCATTTTCAAGAATACAATGGTTCAGGTCTGCTATGTTTATTGATTTTTTTATTAATTGAGCAAACAAATGTAAAATTCAATGTCCTAAATTATTATGGAAACGACTTTTGGATATTGAAGCATTCTACCAAAGTTAAAGTTAAATTTCAATTAATTTGTTGTGTGAATATTCAAAGTTTCATATAATTATCACTGAAAAATGATTTCAGTAGCTCTTGTGAAAACATTTTTAAATGAATAATGCAAGGTTTATTTCGTTCTTTGATGATAATGCAATAACAGTGTTAAGAGTTTACATAAATTTGCGAAAAACAACAGCGACGATCTATTTATTGGATAAACATTATCTACTTTAAGTTTCGTAATTTCGAAATAACTGGTGTTGATCCATTTTTTAATTTTATATTTTCGATCAGGTTCCAGTAACACTAAATTAACTTATAAATAGTAATATTTCACTTACTTTAAAAAGGATCAATATTTTTATTCCTGCGCTGCTAGCATCATCACAAACAACACGTACACTTCTGTTAATATTACTTTCGAATGCAGATACATACATATGCTACATATTTTTGAGCCAAAATCGCATTGAAGAAAGCAGCTTCAGCAGCATCTCGTTGATTCAGATCTGATATAGATTTCATAATGTTGTTACCATCACGACGTATACTGTTGATTAGATCCACCCTTCCTAACTCTTTTTTTGGTTGGGAAAATGGAAGTCCTAACGATAACACCTCTCGTTAAGTGTGTGTAAGTGTCAAAGATGACATGTTAAAGATTCCATAGTCAGAATCTATTAATGTATTATTGGCTGACCGACGCCTGTTTCGAAAACGTCTTCATCTTTTCGGCAGAAAGAGCAATAGATCATTTTTGCATATAGGAAATCCTTGATCAAGTAAAGAGTCAAGTGCAACATCATCAACATCGTCTGAACTCGAATAAACGGCCGCTGAGTAATTCTTATAATACTCTTACGGTTTTCTCAAAATTTAGAAATATTCAAATCTGCAAGAACTGATTTCGTAAATTGATAAAATATATCATATTATGCAAATAATATGTTTGACAGGCATAGTATATTACTTAAACGAGATATACAAATGGATTATGCTAAGTGTATTAAGTTAGGACACTAGTACTAAATTTATAACCTATATTTTGTAAATATTGTATATTTTGTAAATTATAATTTTACAAAATTATAATTTTGATACGAAAGAAACAGGGAAAGCTTTTTCTTTTTCCCTTGTTTCTTTTCATGGTCCGTTTTAAAAATCGTTCATTTTATATTCAATTGTACACAATCGCCGCCATTTTACTGTTACATGGAACAAGTTAAGCTTAATTATTAATAACCAAAATAGATATTATACGGATATCAAAAATCTAATGTTCCAAATATCTCCTAGCTAGCAACAATTATTAAAATTAACGCTAGAATTTGTACGTCTTCGATTTTAAATAACATAAACATTTCCTCTCTAAAACAAATATCTTGAGGCAGTTGATAGAGCATTTCGTGTGATCTGTAATTGTGCATCAACTTCTTCCGAGGTTACGACGGGCGAATGACACTAAGATCAAGGAGCTCGCAAACACTCGGAAACTGATATTGGAATGTACGTTTATTTTCATTCGCATCGAGGCGACCGAATCTGCTTATTGAGCTACCTTACAAACTTCAAGGTAGTGATCTATTGACATTTTAGCCTCTATCTTAACACGTATGTCCAGGACATATCGTCGCAAATCAGATGATACGATTACGAAATCAATAATTGAATGTTGACTAAGGGTATCCTGATACATGTGCATCGTTGGATCTATGCTCGAATATGGTGTTGGTTATTGACAAATTGTTACGAGAACAAAAATGCAACAACTCAACACCACTCGCGTTCAGATCGAGAATTCCGTTCTTTCCCACCACTCACTTCCGGTTAGCACAATCGTTGCCAACATGAGCATTGAAGTCGCTTAATAAAATGCAAGAATAACCCAGAGGTTTACTATCAAGTATATCCTGAAAATCACCCAGAAAATTTGCATTTTCTGAGCTAGTGTTGGATGCGTAAGCACACACAACAGTTAACCTCTGTCTCCCTTTGACTACAAGTTTCAAGGACGCCAACCTTTCATTTACTGGACGAGACTTCTTCGCAGCAAACGACAACAGGAAGTTTGTGGGTATCCCCACACTTGCCTGTCGGCGTTTTCCCGTACAATTCCCAAATGGTGCAGGGTCCAACATTGATCCGAAAATTGAGTACCATAACCAGAACAAATGAAGAGAGGTAACTCCGAGTAGACCAGATTTTCCTCCCTCACTAGATCTAGTTCTTTCCCCTTCAGCGAAGTAACGTCCACGTTCCTGCAGATAGACAAGTCGTGTACAGTAAACGTCGACGTTTGGTTGGCCAATTCCCCACAACTCCCCGATCGCACTGCAACCGACTATTCCTCCGGTCAGTGATAAGCTGTCCATCGCTTCGATTTTGATCCATTAAATAGTTTCTCGTCGTAATTGTCATTATCGTTTTGTTTAGTTATCTGATGTTCCCTTTATCCTTTTGTATTTTAATAACATTTCCTTCAAGGAAACAGGTTTTTGGTTTCCTTGAAACCAAAAAGTTCAATATTTTTGAACTTTTTACTGAACTCCCCCATATCCTCTGATAGTTCAATATCTTATGTTGCGAGAAAACAAGACCTCATTTACACTATTTCGATTTCCTAAAATAATCCACCTTTGGGGTCGTAAGAGGAATCCGAGCTAGTCCGCCAACGAACTAACCATTCGGATGATACAAGCCGTATGGTTAGTAGTAAATTTTAAATTTTTTATTAATCAGAATAAATATCAGAATTTGATATTTTTTGCTAATCTCTGTTATCATCTTCAGAAAATTTTCTCCATTTTGATCCAGCTCCGATAATTCTTCATCAATATTGAATCATTATCAACTATTAACAAGTTTTACAGTCCTTTTTAAAATTTAAAAATTTGATAAAATTTCTTGCGAAATAAAATGTATTTTGAACAATTGTGAAATGTTCACATTTTCATAACATATTCGTTGTCGTGTCATTTCATTTTTTAACAAGTTTTAGTTTATTTATTAAGTACATTCTATACATCGCTTAATACAGAGGACTTAAAAACCAATATCACGTCATGTACCGATCCTTGTGAATTGTGCCTACTTGGGCATCTACTAGGGCATCTCTGTTATCATCTTCAGAAAATTTAATCCAGCTCAAATAATTCTTTATCAATAATAGATCATTATCAATTATTTACTTTAGATAGAGTTATTGCTTTAAGATAAGTTATTTATTTGTTTGACGCGCTGCTGTGATTGTTCGGACCTTATAATGAGTCAGGTTTATATTAATGTTTCATTAACTTGTCAAAATATCTCTAAACAGTTACAATGTCTATACCTTGACATTTAAAAGAAATACAATCACGTGTTTGCTATTATTTTTAATTGTGTTTCATTGCTGAAAGAAGAATTACAATATACTCTTATCATTTCTTATGTAACCATTTTTCCTTATATATTATTTAGCTATAAAATTTGAATAATAAAAATATTTTTTGCGTAAATTATATTTCATCTACTATAACAATTATTTCATTTGATATAAACATATTTCTCATTGTAAACATGTAAGCTAAACTTTTAAACTTCTTGCTCAAGACGTCTTAGTCATGCACAAAGTAATCTTATTTCTTAATTCAAGGAATTAAATACGCTTTAATCATCACAATATTAAAGCCTTTTTATTGTGACATTTGTAATGATATTTAAAAATTAATTATTTCCATTGACTACATTAACTAAGGCAAATTTTATTTCTACATTAACTAAGGCAGGTATGTTGTATATTTGCCTACATTAGATAATCGTAAACTTTTATTTAATGCTTGCTAACCAAATAATAAACTGTAAATTTAAACTAAAGTTAGGAATTAGCTGTAATATTTACGTAATCACATATTTACTTAAACATAATATGAGCGTAGTACGATGTAATGATTACTACAGTATGGTAAGAATTGCCAAATATACTTGTATATTTGATTCTGTCTTATATGCATATATTTTTCGTAATCAAATATTTGCAATTATGTCAAATCTACATAATTCTAATATACGCATTATATTAAAATAAATTGTCCTGTATATATGACAAATAATTTGCAGTTCAAAATATGTGACAGATTGTAATATAACGACTTCAATTTTCTGAGACATGATTCAATCATAACACGCTTGAATTTGAACCACATACTCAGGGTCTGAATCAAAACTTTATTATTTCGTAACTAATTTATCCACTATCCATTGCAAACTTGAAAATTTCAAATATCCACAATTGCATGCAATCGTAAAATCATTTTCGATGTCGCGTTAATGAAAAACTTGAGGGACGATTTGATTCATCTGAAGATTAAGAAGTGACTTTGTGACGAAGAGAAGTTAAATTCAACTACTTTCATTTGCAAGTTATTATTAAGAAAATGATAATAAGGGTCGAGACGTGGAATGTAGGTCTGGGTCAGAAGCTGATGAGACCCACCCTGACTGATTAGTAGCGTCCTGCTGTATCAAAAATAGGAACAATACCTGGGAGGATAATATCGCGGCACAATCAGAAGAATGTCAGCTCACAGATGTAATCAAGTTAAATTAAAAACATTCATTGCAAGTGGCAGCATGAAAAATCAGTGATCCGGCTAGCGGATCACACAACTAGGTAGGTTTCTAATAGATCGTTAGAATACGATCCCCTACCAAAAGCATTATACAGAAATGTATATCTACACCACTGGAGCAGCCAGCTGAGTGGATGTAGCGTTGAATCGCGATACAGACGTCCTGAGTTCGAATCCGATCAGCACCAGTGTACGGAGAAAGCAGAAAATAAGGGTCGAAACGTGAAATGTAAGTCTGGGTAAGCAGCTGATGAGACCAACCCAGACTGATTAGTAGCGTCCTGCTGTATCAAAAATAGGAACAATACCTGGGAGGATAATATCGCGGCACAATCAGAAGAATGTCAGCTCACAGATGTAATCAAGTTAAATTAAGAAAATCTTTATTATTATTTAAAAAATCAGTCAACTAGCACCCTACTTATTCGCCACTTTCTTTGATACATCGTTCAGTTTGATAAGGTCTACAATTGAAAATGCGGTAGCTTAACACTACTATTGAGACACTGAATTTGACAGCATTTTCGCCACTCTAAAACTCAAATGTTGAGTACAATGATACATTGTGGAAGGATTGTAGCCACATAGTTTGGCCAGTACCAATATTAGATCAAAATAGATATGTAAATATTGCGATTATTAGATCGTATACTTAGTGGAATTTGGATAATTCAAAGACAGTACTGGTAATTTGAATAGTTATACTATCATTAAAATCGGAAGCCACTAACTTTATATTGTTATACGAGCAACTTAATTTTCGACGCTTTACATGTCAACGATATGCATGCAGTTGCTTAAATTTTTCTTTGTAGAACAATGATCTCAAACTCCTTATCTCGAGACTACCTACCATAGTCTAACTCGACTGGACTCTTAGGGAGCGAGAGACCACGAATTATTCAGTCGGAGTGCGGCGCACTAATGCGGCCGAGAGCTCAGATCCCTATGGACCGGAGACATGTTGAATGAAGAGACGGAAATTGGAAAGTTGAAAGTCTGACTAAACTTGTTTAAACTTGTATTTTGAAAGCATGTAATTTTGTTAAGAAAGTCTGCTATTATTAGAACAATCAAACAGCATTTGATCACGTATCATGGCATACTATGTTACCATAAATATATCATACCTGTGAGGAGATATGATCGTTATCTAATCAGAGTGGCCTTCATCCAAACGATACTTGGCCTATTGACCGTTGTAAGTAAAACAAATCTAAATTGAATAAATGTATTTCCTTCTCCATTAACGATATTTTGACGAATTTTTAAAAATCCTAACTAAAATACTTCACAAACCTCGTACATAAACCTTTGTGTAATACTAGCAAACAACCTGAAAACGAATACTAACTCCGATTAAGTGAAAACCAAGCGTTTACAAATTCTAGCTATGTACGCAGATTTATTCGCTTAGCCAACATTCCGTCATTTAAGCTAATTGATGAAATATTGGTACTGAGTCAATAATTATATGCATCACAAGCCATGTATCTTGAAACAAGAACTGAGCTAGCGAATAATGAAAAGATTCTAAGCAAATCAACGCACTTGGCACCCTAACTAAGACGATTACTACTCGGACAGAAACTAGAAGTTACATCAATATAAAAGGCACTGATATTATCTGGTATGACATGGAACACCATAAGACATCTTGATCATCCTTTGACAAACCCAGATCTATTGATATTCTTCTGACGAATCCGCACCCAATTCAAAAGGAATTTACACTTAGAAGTGATTGTTTTCTTACCCTGACGGACAGGCATATATTTAGATGTCTGCAGAGACTTACTAGATAGAGTGCAAACTGTATGGAATGATCTACCTGCTCACTTGGTAACATGTAATTCGAAAATCACGTTTCAGAAGCAAGTAAAGGATTTCGTGACTATCTAATTTAAATTTTTCGTAAATTGTGACTCCCCTTGTAACAAGATTTGCTTTCTTTCGTTTAATAACCCGAATTATTCTAATTTTTCTGATTATGTATCTTGAATGAAAATTTAAGATCTCTTTTTATAGATACGTGGTGAGTATTATTCATCTATGTATCGCTCAATCTTCAGTGCCTGGATTTATCTTTAGCATAATAGAGCTCCAGGCAATTTTAAGAAGTTATGATCTGTCATGAATAGTTTCTGAATAGTTTGAGAAGTAATGATCTATATATGACAACTTTAAATATTCCAAAATTGGAAAAGTTGTAGAGAAGAAAAATTCCAATCTTATCAATATAAAATTTTGTTAATTATCTTTTTATTTCGAAGCATAGATGATTCTCAAACGTGTTTTGATATAAAGCTACGACGCCTTGTTATTTAAACTCAAGTACCGCTATTTGTATTTATAGATAAAATTATACACCATTATCACCATTCATGCATTTATATTTCTGAAAATTGCATTTTTTATATTTCTAAAGTTACATTTTTTGTTGACTTTTTTTAATTTACTATTAAAAAGAAATAACTAAGGTTGGGTTTGGTGTCAAAAACACTTTTTTAAAAATCACTATTTACTTTAAAATATAAATCTAAACTTTGTAAATACTCTCAATTTTGGTAAGTTTTATACAAATCTAGATTTAGTAGATATTAAAGAAGCGTTAGAAAAATTAATTTATCTTATATTCGGAAAAAGATATACATATATATGTTTTAATAATTATAACGCCTATCTAACAAAAATTAAGCCATCAAGTAAATATAAATATATGGATAAAATTGAATTATTAGAATCTTTATACATTTTAATAAATCAAAATTATTTCAATATTGAAAGAATTGAAAATTTTTAAAAATATTATTTAAAAATATTGAATAATATTGAAATAATAATATTTAAAAATCAAATTGACATCTATATTTAGACAAAAAAATATGTTCCAATGGTAAGTAATATTTCGATATATTGCTGATATATGTGTATTTAACTCTAATAATTTTTATTCTATAATGGAACAAATTTATCCAGATAGCAAAATTCTTAATAAAACTAATATTGATGATAAAGAAATTATATATCTAAATATGAACATTAAATAAACATTAACTAAAACTACTATTAATTTATATCGTAAAGATGACATATTTAAATTTACAAGAAACATATTTTTGCATGAGCATTCATGCATACCATATAATATAAAATATAATACATTAAATAATGAAATTTTTAGAATTGCAACAATATGTAATGATATTGGCTTTCTTCAAAATCATTTAAATAATTTAATAGATACATATTTTAAACTAGGTTACTATAAAAATAACATCAAGCAGAAAATAGTAAAATATATAAATCAATACAATAATATAAAGAATAAATTTAAACTCTTAAGTGCAAATTTTTATGGATGGATAATATATAATATACTTTGAATTAGAAAAAGATACTAGATAGTTATTTCACAGGAAATACATCATTAGCATGTATTTGGCCCCGCTGCTATGTTGGGTAGAGGAGTTAGGGGCCGAAACCTGATAGCATGGCAGTTCCTCCTGATGACCTCTAATTCTTATTCTGATACAACGTCTGTTATTTATTAGTCAATTCATAAAAATGACGTTTTTATGAATTGACTAATTATATATTTTATAATTGTAACGATATTGGTTTTATTCAAAATCATTTAAATAATGCAATGCATATTTGAAACTATGTTACTATAAAAAAAATCATCAAACAGAAAATAGTAAAATATATAAATCAACACAATAATATTAAAAATAAATTTAAAATCATTAACGGGAAATTTTTATGGATAATAAATAATATACTTTGTATTAATTAATCGACTGGCACCGAGCGGCTTAGATATCATTTACAATGAGACATTTAAAATGTCTTATATTTAATAAAACCAAAATTAATGATAAAGAAGGTATATATCTAGATATGAACATTAAATTAACATTAACTAAAACTACTATTAATTTATATCGTAAAGATGACATATTTAAATTTACAAGAAACATATTTTTGCATAAGCATTCATGCATACCATATAATACAAAATACAATACATTAAATAATGAAATTTTAAGAATTGCCATATAATGTGATGATATTGAATTTCCTCAAAATCATTTAAATAATTTAATATATAATCACAATGACTTCCTCGTGAAGAGGCATAAACACCAGGCAGCATTTATATATCCTCATCAGATCAAGAAATAGAACCGAATTATTCTCGCAATATTCAAAGTCGCTACGTATGCCCAGTCATCCTATGTGTGACGACAAACTTCAACAGCGGTAGACGAATTTCGCTCTAACGAAGCTAATCAGTACAGTGACTTCAATAATCATTTATAGGCACCTTAACACACGCTTAAACAGTGTTTAAAGCTCGAAAAACGAAACTACCCTTAATCTGAATCATCATAGGGAATTTAGCATAAGCTCTGTGCATGGCAGTGCGTATTGCAGTTTAACCATTCATCAGGCACTAAATTCCTTTAAAAGAAATGCTGTTTTACAGGGACACTTTAAAGTGTAAAAATATATAAAATATAATTTGTTGTTACACCTGCCTTGGGACACACAATGTTGTACTCGTAAATAAATCACTATGTTTTCCTCATGAAGAGGCATAAACACCAGGCAGCATTCTATATATCCTCATCAGATCAAGAAATAGAACCGAATTATTCTCACAATATTCAAAGTCTCTACGTATGCCCAGTCATCCTATGTGTGACGACAAACTTCAACAACGGTATACGCGTTTCACTCCTCACTGAGCTCATCAGTACCGTGACTACTATAATCATACATAGGCACCTTAACACACGCTTAAACAATGTTTAAAGCTCGAAAAACAGAACTACCTTTAATCTGAATCATCAGAAGGAATTTAGCATAAGCTCTGTGTATGGCAGTGCGTATTGCAGTTTAACCATGCATCAGGCATTAAATTCTTTTTAATAGAAATGCTGTTTAACAGGGACACTTAAAATTGTGCAAATATATAAAATATAATTTGTTGTTACACCTACCCTCGGACACCAAATGGTGTACTCATAAATAAATCACTGTTTTGCTACAATAATACCAAAATTGTAACACATCTGTATTCGGAATTTAGATAATTAATTTGGAACTGCTCCTGCCTAATTTCATCAACTACTTTTTGAGTAAAAATGAAGAAATTCTCAAGGTAATTTTGCTGATATTATAATGCACATACTGCTTACTTTACATACATAAACTAATTTTTATATAATGAACGCTTTGTTAATATTAACTGATTAGGTATAATAAAATTGTTTAAGCAGTATATTTTTAGATTACAGATTGTAGATTATTTGTAGATAATTTATAGATTATTTGTAGATTACTTGTGATGGTACAAGTGTTTATTAATACCAACAAAAAATTACAAATATTTTTTTTATTAATTATTAAATATAAAATATTATATAAATTATTAATATTTCCATATAAATATTATAAAATATAAATATTTATAAATATTTCAAAAATATAAATATTTATAAATTTTTTTGCTTTTGATACAAGGTTTTCCCAAAGATGATATCAGTTTTCCATGAAAAATTTGACAACATAATTATAAAAGACTTGCACTAGCTTCGTTTAATCAATGAGTGGGCTATCGATTCACATCACGAAACATTTAAGTTAATTACAAATTAGCTTTAAACTTCCTGTTCTTGTCAATCATATTACATATAAAAGAACAAAACCGGCTTAATTTTGTATGAACGCGTTCTGATATGGCTTTAATTAATTAGGGAAAAAGTTTCATATTAACTCATATTATATATTAATGAATATTATTTAGTATTTATTTACTTAGATTATTAATGAATTAGTGAATTTTCTAATTAATCAGTTTAGATAAGGACGATTTAAAAATTTACAGTCTAATAGCTGCAAAAAGAAGATTGTTGTGCAATTAAATTAATAAAGTTGATTATTTGATGCATTGTGAAATTTTGCTTTCGAAGATATTAATTCTTTAATCTTTAACATTTCTAAGGTTTATTACGATTTATAGAAATACCCAAGGTTTCAGGAAGCATAATTTAATTTTAATTAAATTTTAAATTCATTTAATTTTAATCTGCATTTATTGTTAATCGATAAGTTTAAGTTTTAAGTTTTTTATCAAAAAAAACTTAAAAATATTCAATTTTTTATTTCGATATTAAATTAATCGAAAAGTATAGTTAACTAATTTTATTTGTACTACTGGCAGGACATCACTGAAATGTTGACTTGTTTTCACAAAAAAAAATAAAAAATAAAATTGAAACTGTGTATTGGTACCGAATTGTTTTTTAATTTTATTTTACTATAAAAATTTTAAATTTTAATGACCACTTTTATTTTGCACGCTGTTTTACTTTTCGTTCCTATTATGTATTTACTGTAATCATAACGGCAAATGTATAGGGGAGTCGTAGTCATAAATTCTTATTTTTAGAATATAAACTTTTTTCTTTTTCCGTTATAACGTTTAAATAACGTCTACGATGTTAATTAAACATCAAAGACGTACAATTTTTTACGTTAATTTAAATGATTGTTGCTCGCTTATAGGAACGAACAATAAATTGTTCGTTCTTTTAATTATACAAAGCGGGACCACTCTTCATAATAATTTTTTAAGAGATTAAAACTAATTAAATATCAAAAATACAGGTCTCCAAAAGCAAATATCATAACAGGAACGAACAATAAATTGTTCGTTCCTGTTATGATATTTTTATATATAATATATAGCAAATATCATAACAAATATCATAACAGGATCGAACAATAAATTGTTCGTTCCTGTTATGATATTTGCTTTTGGAGACCTGTATTTTTGATATTTAATTAGTTTTGATCTAATTAAATATCACAGGAGATCTTTAAAAATCGCAGGAGATCTCAACGGTCATGTTGGCCAACGGGCCGAAGGAAATCAGTGCCATGGTGGAAATGGATACGGTCAGAGAAACAAAGATGGCGAGCGCATTGTCGACTTCTCAGACTCCCACGACCTCATCATCACCAATACATGGTTCATAAAGCGGCCCACACAGCTTCCAACATACTACAGTGGAGTAAACAAATCGCAGATTGACTTCATTCTTGTACGGCGCAAACAAATGTCCACTGTACATGACGTAAAGGTCATACCTTATGAGACAACAGCAGCACAGCATCGTCCCGTAATCGCAGTTTTGAATATTAAACCACCCAAACAACATCAGGAAAAGCGTACCGGCCCATCACGCATCAAGTGGTGGCGATTCCACGAGAAGGAGTCTGAAATGATACATCGCATACAATTGCCTGACGTAACAGACGTCGAGAACACATGGAACAGAGTCAAAGATATTATCCACATCGCCGCCAAAAAGACAATTGGATCCACCAAGCCCGGAAGACGCTACATCAATTTTGATACTTGGCTTTGGACAGATGAGGTGAAAATGAGGGTGCGTGAAAAGAAGCGACAATATCACGTATTCCTCGATGATAAGACCCATGTAAATTGGCAGAAGTATCACGAAGCCAAGCGTAAAGCGAAGAAAGCCATGGCGTCCGCACGAGCCATCCATTATGAGGAAGTGTACAAGAAGCTGGATACTCGAGACGGCGAACGCGACCTTTTCCGACTTCTCAAGCTCCGCCACAAACAAACTCAGGACATCGAAAAGTTCCACTGCGTTAATGATAAAAACGGCGAACAAATCGTAGGTCGACCAGAAGTTTTAGAAAGATGGCGTGAGTATTTTGAGGAAGTATGTACTGAAGGGTTCACTCACCCCCCCCAATCTCACAAGCCCAAACAGTACTCGGTCCATTACTCCCAATTAGCACGGAGGAAGTTGATGAAGCGTTAAAGAGGACAAAGAAGGGAAAAACAGCAGGCCCAGATGACATCTCAGCCGAGCTATGGAAATCCAAGTGCTGGAACCCAGCACCTTGGTTAGCGAAACTCTTTAACAAAATCATCGAAGAACACACAACACCGACTGATTGGCAATATAGCACCACGGTACCAATTTGGAAAAAGAAAGGAAATCCAGCTGAATGTTCAAACTACCGCCCTATCAGATTGCTATCTCATACTATGAAGGTATTCGAGCGAATTCTTGACCAGCGTATACGCAAAATCGCAAATTGTACAATCAATCAGGCTGGTTTCGTCAAGGGATGTGGCACCACCGACGCCATACATGCCGCGCGGCTGCTGATCGAAAAATATCGGGAAAAAGACACACCTCTTCACATAGCATTCCTCAACTTAGAGAAAGCTTTCGATCGCGTTCCACATGAGCTTATCTGGCATGCGCTACGCCAACATCAAATCCCAGAGCATCTGGTTGAGTGGGTCAAGCTGCTCTACATCGGCCCAAGAAGCAGAGTACGATGCACAGCTGGAGTATCAAAACCATTTCGTATTTCCGTCGGCGTCCACCAAGGAAGCGTGCTTTCGCCACTTCTGTTTATTCTGGTCATGGATACCTTAACGAGCGACATTCAGCGTCAAGCACCTTATACCCTACTATATGCGGACGACGTCTTTCTAGCTTCCGTCAATAAGACCGACCTCACGCAGTTAGTCAAGCTTTGGAATGACAGATTAGCACAACATGGCCTGCGGCTAAACACTAGGAAGACTGAGTACTTGACGACCAATACAAACGATACGGGCACGATCAATATCAACGGAACAGACCTTCCACGGACCGAAAATTTCAAATATCTAGGATCGGTGCTCTCAGCTGATGGCGAATTGAACAACGAAATAACTGCCAGAATCAATGCTACATGGATGAAGTGGCGTGCTACAACTGGCATAATGTGCGACCGCAAAATGAAGGATAGCATAAAGTCAAAGATATATCGAAGCGTTATTCGTCCCATTGCTCTTTATGGAGCAGAATGCTGGCCTATCACAAAGATAGCGGAACGTCGTCTCGCTGTCATGGAGACGAAGATGCTTCGATGGACAAGCGGTTTTAGTCTCCTAAATCGGGTTCGCAATGATGATATTTACCGACGATACGGTGTGATGCCTATCCGTGAGAAAATGCTAGAAGCCCGTCTCCGCTGGTTTGGCCACACTCTACGGGCACATGACGGTTCCATCGCAAAGGCAGGCTTGAAAATAGACTTTAAAGGCAAACGCCCCAAAGGACGACCAAGACAGCGATGGTCTGACACGCTGCACAAGGATCTAAGAGATGCTGGACTACACCCTGATCTGGCTTCGGATCGTTGCAAATATAGGATGCGTTCCATGAGAGCCGACCCCGCCAACACACGGGATAAAGGCTAAAGAATAAAAAAGAAGAAGAATTAGTTTTGATCTCTTAAAAAATTATTATGAAGAGTGGTCCCGCTTAATAACCGGGTGCCCCTACGTCTTTCGACAACGCGATCTTGCGGCTTTGACGTGTGCTTACAGAGAAGTCAATAGAGAGTGCATGCTCGAGGTTTGAACCCCGTACATAGAGTTTGCAATGCACACGCCTCCACCATTCGGCCACGCGAGGCGAATGAAAAATTATTATAAGATTTGTAATCTGTAAATTTTCACTTTTAGAATTCAAACTTTATTTTTCGTATTGTAATCAGTTCATATTGTAGTCAGTTCATATCGAAATGTTGGTGTTTTATCTCTTATATTGTTATTCATATAGTTTTATCTTTTTCAGTTAATAACAATAGTTGACAGAAATTTTGATGACACTGCACGTTGCCTTAATTCTATCTATAAGACGACACTAGAACGCTGCATCTCAGTATTAGTTGGCCTAATAAGCTGCTGATCAAATACTTACTTTTCACTTATCAATCCTTTTTGATGTTGACTGACGATCACTCAACTCGTCTGCTATATTTGTTTGACTCGTCTGCTTTACTTATAATTGAATTTAGCAAGACTTTCCGTATTACATTTTGCAAATTTAATTGAAATCATTTATGATTTCTAATTAAATCAGTTTTGGAAAGGGAAGATTTTACCTTCAATTTGAAAACCTACCTATATTCAATATTAATTTCTATTATCAAACTAGTAATCTATTGTTTGAGTCAATAATAATATTTATTTATAACTTTTTATTTCGTTCTTTTAAGCCTATAACTCGTTTAATTTTTCTAAATATCAGTTTCAAACGACTTTGCTATTTCTCTATATATACTTAAATTATTGCTATATAGCGTTACTGATATATTAAACTTTTACCTTTATATAAGGTAAAATTATATGCTATGTGACACATTTTAATTTACTTATTCTAACAGTTTGATAATAAATACTAAACTTATAATCTTCTTCCATTTCAAATATATAGTTTTTACAGGAACAAAGAAGAAAATAAGTTCCCTTTATTTGAAAAAAATCAATATTTCGATAGCTCCTGCTATCATCAGGATTACAATAAAACGTTTAAAAATTTCGTTTTTTCAACATTTATACAAAAATACAAGCATTGATGTGCCTCGCATTTCTACTTAAAAGAAAAAGAAAATACCGAGAAACAAAACAATCATACAACATTAATTGAACAACACACATTTTAAAATAAACAAAAAGTAAAAGGAAAAAGAAACCAAAATCATAAAATAAAAACAAAATCATAAAGCCAATGATAAAAACATACGAATAATAAAAATAATGTAATAAGAGAATAATTAATTATAATTTAATCTTAAACTAAAACAAAATGTTAGAACAATGAGAAACAAATAAATTGAAAAAATATTGTAATAGTAGAATAATTAATTATAATTTAATTTAAGGTTGTAATCGGATTTATTATAAAACATTAAATCAGGTTCTTTTTTTAATAAAATACACTTCTTGAATAATGCGAGGTAACAAGTTGCTTTCAAATGATAAAATAAATGCATTTTCAAAATCAATGGAATGACACAAACTCACAAAATACTGAGGTTTTCCAACAAACTATAAGTGTGAACGTTTTATTTTAATTCTTATGATTATAACAGGAGCTATCGAAATATTGAATTTTTTCAAATAAAGGGAAATTATTTTTTTGTTGCAGTAAAACTATATATTCGAACAGTCGAATTCTATATATTAATAAATCATATTGTACAGAAATTTAGAAATTATGAATTTTTTTTATTTATACTTAATGTAAATTATTTGAAACAAAATGTTTTAACAAAAAAATCTCTTTTAATTATACAAAGAATAATATAACAAATTTATATTAATACAAAATGAACCTACATTCCGATAGTCGCTGCTATTCAGTTAAAAATTGAAATCAAAGCAATTTCAATTTAACATTTGCTAAATTGAAAAATTAAATCCACTTGTAATTATTAAACACAAATTGATAAATCCACTATAATTTTTCAAATAATTTTTTTTTCACTTTCGGTTTGCCCCATGTGCGATAATTGAATATCTAAATTAACAGCTCACGCTCAACAGTATCGACAGAATACTGTTGATATCAAATCGAAACTATCGAATTTGAATTTAAAAGTGTTAACGTTATTAAAAGTTGAAGACAAATTTCATCAAATTTAAAGACAAAACTTTCACAACGCCTTTGAATAATTCTCAACATTACGATAAATCAATGGTCGAATGTACAATGCTAACTTGACACGCGGACAAAATTGCATGGTTTGATTAATTTGATAAATTAATTTGATGTTTGATTAATAATTTATAATCACTTGATTGAAATTTTATCGTCATATCAATTACATTGTTCTGTTTTCCATTTCCCAAAAATATTAAATTATTTAGGCTGCGATCAAAGTATAGAGGAAATAATAAAGGAAAAGTTATTGATGAGGACGATAAAAATAAAAAGGTCAATTCCGTTGGAACTCTTGAACTGGTATAAAACAAAAATATCGTTGTTAATTAGGAGGCGAAGTAGTTAATTATAATTGCACTTAAAGACAATCAAACGCTTTTTCAGCGAACAGCGTTATGAAAATATTGAAATGATTTTATTCGTATTATCTTCTAATAACGTATTATCTTCTATTATGTGAATTATAAAATAATAATTGCAAATGCATCAAAATTATTAAAATTAAACTTACTACAAAATTTACAAAATATTAATATAATATTGAAATATTAAATATTAATATTATATATTATATAATAATATAATATTTGATATTTTATTTTATTTAAAATATAATATATTTTATGTTTTATATATTTTATTTTATCTAAATATTACGAACATATGTGTTTATTAGTTTCAGATATCACATAAACTTATAAGATATACTATTATTTCAAGTTTACAACTTTCTTTTATGTACGAATCATATACGGATCATACTAGAGCAATTTTTTATATATAGTGTAACATATTTGTCTAGTGTGCAAGTTACTGTAAGTTTACTGCCTCCTGGGAGCTTCATTGTGTTATAAGTAAACTGCATTTATAAACATAAATTTAAAAACAAAATCTAAATGATTTGCCAAATGGATCTCTTAATCTTAAATCTAAGCACATAGTAATTAAAATTAAAGATTAAAACGAATGCAAGACGAGAGCTAGCAAGACATAAAATATACTGATATTAGTAGAAAACTTTTAATTGCCAAATGAAAAGTATGAATCAGACAACCTTTAATTTTTATCACACATAATCTTAATATTAATCTTAAAAAGTGTGGGCTTTACAAGTGTGTAAAGCTCACACTTTTTGTATGAAAATTGGCTCTGTATATTCTGTTATTATTTAATTGGCGAATTTAATCGAATAGACTGATTTTGAATTAATCTTATTTAAATCTCAAATTGTAAACGAGAAAATTGTAATTCCTTCGAATAAAAATAAAGTTTTTACTTAATTAAATTTTTTTTCAAAGTTTAATGTACGTGTAAAAACTGAATTAATTTATTCCCTAAAAATTTGTACAACATTTTCATCACTGAATTTGTTTTGCGGTCAATGCTTCCAAATGTCGAAGATACAAAGTAAATTTGTTATATTCAACCAAGGATATTCATTGTATTTGACAAATTTGTGATATTTATCGGATTCGAATGAAATCAACAAATTTCTATTGACTTAAGACTGAGCATGTACAGAAAATATACTAACGTTGAAATAAATTAGTAGACCAGAAGCAGTCGCATCGCCTTTGTGGCCCGTATTGTAGCCGTACATTTTTTAACGAATAGGCATGACCAATGACTAATTGAAATCTTAATTATTGAAAATAAATATATATTCGAAATAATTTAAATAAATTTTAATTGTTCAAACTTTAAAAAAATAAATAAATACATTGAATACTTATTATATTGAATATGTTAAATAAATATCTTATTGAATATGTTATACAGATATTAAATATTGTATTATAGATATAATATTATATAATATATGATATAATATAATATTATATCTATAGATATTAGATAATATTATTATCTAATAGATAATACATTATCTATTACATTAATAATAGATAATATTATTATCTATTAGATATTGAATATTACACATAATATTCATAATATTATGAATAATATAATCATCATATTTGATATTTATAATATTGAATATCAAAATATTGTACAACAAATGTTTTAATTTGCAATTATTATGTTTGTTTCAATAATATTATGTAATTAAATTATTTAATTTTATTTAAATAAAATTAAACCATCTGTTTATCTGTTTCCTATCCTCTCACTTAATAACTCACCAGAATTAGATATGAAGTAAAGTGCTATTAAAAAGTTATAATTTTGAATTGCAATTTTTAATGATTCAAAATTGAGGATTTATCATTAAAAATATTTTTAATGTTTTAGTTTCGTTATACTAACAGAATTGAACGCATTGCAATGATAATTGGAATAATATTTGGATTGTTACAAGCTGTAACTCAAGCAATATGGTTAAATACATATTCATTTATCGTTAACCAGTTCACAAATTTTGAAATAACAAATGGAACGTATGTTGTTTTAGTGCTAGTAACTGTATTTTTAAGTAATGAAAATATAATTTAGATTTTATATAATTTATAGTCTTTTAATTAAATCAGATTAATTGTTAATCTAATATAATTTATAATATTATAATTATATTATTATAATTATAATATTTTTGTACATAAATAATTTTCATGATTTAAAAATACAAATTAATTAAATCAGTATTAAAATAAGTTTTTTCAATTCTGTAAGAATTACATTCGTGTGCTATGTAAATTAATATATTAATTAATTAATATATTAATTATCCACACGAGTAAATTGTATTATCCATACAATTTACTCTAACAATTTTTTTCTCGTGTGGATAATTAATAATGCCTAAAAAAACAAAAATAGTTTTATCTATATTTAAAATATATCTGTGTTAAATGTTCTGTATTAAATAAAAACAATTTGATAAAACGGTCTTTAAATAAAAAAATTTTTATTGCTTTTTAAATGAAAAGAGGTTTTAAATAAAACGGTATTCTAAAACGGTTATAAATAAAAACGGTTTTTAGTATATAATTTGTATTAAAATTAACTTTGTGCATATTCCAAACTTAATTATTTGAATATCGACATGGAATATTAGTTTCATTTTTTAAGCAAAAACATCAAGATATCTATTGAAGTTTTTATTATTAGTCTAATGTAAATTCAAACTATTTAATGAACTAAGGATCATTGACATACAACTTTTCAAACGCTTTATTGGAAACGTTCATAACTGAATTTTGTATGCTTCTGATGTTGTTGGACACACATTAATTTTAGCAAATAATATTCTCGGCTTTGAAATATTTTAATTGTATTTCAATTTTACAACATTATATATTATATTAAATATAATAATAGTATATCAGATTTATATACTATTAATGGTATATTGAATATACTAATAGTATATTAGTATATATTAAATATATACGGCATTTATTTTTGTATATTACATTAATTGTATGTAATTAATATATTACATAAATTGCATCTTATGGAAGTTTCACATTCCTAAAAATGATTAATTACAATCATAATTTCCATTATTTAAGGAACATAATGTATTTGTTTTAAGTATAAATCTCTAAAAGATTCAAATTGATATAACTTAATAGGGTAGAGTTTCCCTTAATAGGGTGTAAATCTGACAACAAAAGTCAGATAATAATTAATAACAAATAATAATTAAACCCCTAAAACAGCGAAAATATTTAGAAATATTCTATGTACATAAAAACGAATCTGTTATTTGATAAGTTTAAAAATAGTCACCAATGCAACCGATATTTTAATTTTTAGAAATTACAAAATTAACACATTTTTAAACAAAGTCCAAATTTAATAAATTTAATAAAAAAACTTAAAACACTTAACGTTTCGAATATCAGACAGATTTAAGGTATTTGGTTTAAAAGCTATAAATTGTATACGATTATAAATTATAAATTATAATTAATAAAATTTTTATTTTTTAGTACTTTAATATATATTTATGAAACTGAAATATTTTAAATAGTTGATAATGATCCTGCTATTCATAAAGAATTATTGGAGCTGGATCAAAGAAAAGAGTAATTTTTTTAAATATATTTCGCAAACTTTCGTTAGCATCTTCAGAAAATTACCATCGTAAAAGTGATAAATTACATCAATAATTTCTCTTATTTAAAGAATTAAATATATTTAATTTATAAATTTTTAAAAGATTAAAATTTTATTATTAAACTTAATTTAATGGGTTCATAAAAAAACTTAAGGGAAAGTTAAGTTTTTAACTTAGTTATTTAGGGAAACTTAATTTTATAAGTTTCCTTTAATGGGCAGTAGATCTGATAACAAAGGTCATTATATAAAAAATAATTAAACATCTAAAACGGGGAAAATATTGTGCATGAAAAACGAATCCGTTTAAATTTTTAAAAGTTACGAAATTCACATATTTTTAAACCAAGTCTAAATTTAGTTATATAAATTTATTGATACAAATTTAATATAGATTTATATTAAATTAATATAGATTCGTGTCGTATATATAATTAATTAAATTTTTTTAATTAATTATTAATTATTAATATAAATATAAATATAATTTAATAAATTATATTTAATATAATATAATTTATATTAAATATAAATTATTATTTATATTTATATTGGTATAAATTCAATATAGATTTATTTGATTAAATATTTCGTGTCATAATTGTAATTGCTCGTATAATTTCTTTTTATTTATTTGTATGATCATTTTTATAAATTTACAGGAACGAATAATGTGAATAAAAAGGTTTTTAAAAGCGTTTTTGATTTTTTACTTATGACATAATAGGAACATTCAATTCATCTTATGACACAAGACGAATTTTGTATTAATAGAAATTTTAAATATTAAAAATATATGTTTCTTCTTTGAATTTCCATAAATTTACAGTAACGAAGAAGGTGAGTTAGTAAAAAAGGCTTTATTTCAAAAAGGTCACTATATTTTGATTGCGCCAGCCTTCAGTAATTATAAATATTCTCCAACAGCTTTTTAAAAAACTTTTATTTTAAAATTTTAATTAAAAAAATAAAATTAAAATTTTTTTCTCCAAGTTTTTTTCATTGAGCTTTTATTATTTCTGACAATCAATTTTATTAGTAATATTAGTTATTAATATTACTAATAAAATTATAATAATTACTAATTACTAATTCATAATATTAGTTATTTTTCATTATCTATTATTTGATTATTTTTTCAATTAAAAAAATAAAATTAGTTAATATTTTACAAATTGAAACTTATGTTGTGAGTATGAATTCAACTATGATTATTTTTCATTTATCATTCCTTTTGCAGATCAAATTCATCTTCAATCAATTCTTTTAAACGAAACATTCTAGTCAACGGCGTTACAGTATTTATAACGGTTGGTATTGCTAATGTTATTCTGGTATTTATTTCCACATGGTGCTGGGCATTTGTGGCAGACAGGAATATAAGACGCATAAGGTAACTATAATGTATTTTTACTTAAAGTTTTAAGAGTAAGCTTAAAGCTAAATGAATAATATTAACGAAAATATTGCGCATTTACTTTTTAGGCTTGAAAGAAAATATTGTATAAAATACAAAATTAAAATATAAAATTATGGGTAATATTTAATATTTAATAAATATTAAATTAAAATTACATAATGTTATATTATATTTATTATGTATAATAATTTTAATGTAATATTTATGTAAATCAGATTATTTTATCAATGTAATTTAATTAAGACTATTAATAATATTTAAATAATATATAATAATTTTGTATAATTTATTATAATTTTAATTATAATTTTATTATAATTTAATAATTTTTAATTTTGTAATTAAATTAATAATTTAATGGTTAATTTTATTTATTTATTCAATTTATCATTTGTACTGACTAAAACGTGCAGCTAAAATTGATAACTAGGTATACAATCTAGTTAAATTCATATAAGCTCTTTCATAATTCGTTTATTAAAGAGCTTTCATTAAATAGTTTTATTAATTGGTTTTTGTCATTAATTTGTATAATCTATCTATAATTAATCAATATGCTAACTGTTCTCTGCTAATTTTTAAAATCAATTAAGTATAAATAAATATATATCGAGTTAATAATTAATATAATCGACTTAATTTCTTTATTTTGGCTAAATAATTTTTATTTAAATAGAAAACGAACTAAACCCATATGTTGTAGACATCTCTTTTAAAAGAAAAAACTCCCAGCTAAAAAATAAAGTTATGTTGTCCGCATCAAGTTACCAAAGTGAAATAAGAACCTCACTTTTATATTATATAAAAATTCAATTTAATATATTTTTAAATCAAAAATTAAATATAATACATTATTATGAAATATAATATTACAATACATGCTTTATATATGGATATTAAGTTAATAACTTTGAAATTATAATTTTAGTGTCTAAACTACTATGTTCAGATACATTATTTTTGCTAATTAGTATTTATTTAAATGAACTATGAACTCAATTTAATCAACTTTCTCAGACTTTCGGAATGATTAACACATTAAGTCGTACCAATTAAAGACAATATTAATGTTCCTTAAAGTAATTAATTTAGTCATGGAGCAATTCAAACATGTCTCGCAAGAGTTTTGCGACAAATTCAATGTTACAAAATTCATTCAATTGCCATCGGCAATTTTCTTTACTGATAAATACTTTTACGTATCAAACATTCCAGTATAAGCAGATAATATAAATCTTCTATTAAGCTTATAAAAACGTTTCGAGATTGTAGGATTGTCTAATTACAAAATCTGGAAGCTAGGGAAATATAAAAATAGATTAGTGTTTATTGATCCTGCTATAAGATTTCAAAATTAATTATCTATACCACATTTTAGTTAATTAAAATTCACTTGCAAACTTAGAAAATCACATCAGTAGCATTAGTTTTATTGGATTTTTTTGATAGCAACAGCTAGCGAAATATAAATAATAAATTATTGTTTCTTTCTTCTGCTTCAACATTCCAAATAACACATCAGTTATTTTTAAAAATCAATAAATTAATCAATTTATTAATTAATAATTTATTGTTCAGTTAAAATTGAATATGCAGCAAATTGACTTATTATTAAAACTTATATATAATACCGTATATACCTACAGAATTCGTTTTATTATTTACCTACAGAAAGTGTTAAACGTGGATATTTTAATTATAATATTATCGAATATCTCATGTAACAATAAATATCAAAATAATTTTTATTTATAAATCTAATATTTATTTTTATATTTTGTAAGTATTGATATTATGTGAAACGCGATACGAATAATTATAGCAGAATAATTGTTTGTTTAAATTTTTTTAATAATTTACAATTGATTTATTATCCTTTACAGTAATTAAGATATGATTAACACAGATAAATTGCCTTGAATAATTGTAGATAAATTGCCGTAGATATTTTAATTTTAATTGCCTGTAATTTTATTGTAGCTGATTTTGTTTTTATTTGTATAGTAATATGTGATAGCATTTAATATAAATGAGAATCAGACGACAATAAACAGAGCAGGCGGAAATATTGAGAGGCTACAAAATGTAAATTTATTGGTAAAATTTGTTGCAAAAGTCATAAATACTAAACTAAAACAAGTTCTTTATATTTTGTAAACGTAAATGAAAGTCAAGTTTTGTAATATTAATATGTACTAAAAATTTATACTTTAATATGTTAGATAATAAAATATAACTAAAATATTTATTTTTTAATATAAGTTAGATAATAAAATATAACTTAAATATTATAATTTATAAGATATTAATCAAGTCGAATTTTATTCACTGTTCATAATTTTTGGTATTTATTGGTACGATTTATTTTACAACATCCTTGCAAATTTTGACAGATAATATTAATATTATGTAATATACTATGTATATTGCATAATATATTATGTACTAATATTTCAAATATGAAACTCGATACGAATAATTGTTTGTGTAAAATCTTTTAATAATTTACAATTGATTTATTATCTTTTGCAGTAATTAAAATATAATTAATACAGATAAATTGTCTTGAATAATTGTAAATAAATTGCCGTAGATAAATTGCGTAATTTTAACTAATAAATATTTCAGGTAAACCTGATAATACTTCGCATAAACTTTCTTTATAAGAGAACATATAAATAATAACTTATAATCTATAATATTTTATATAATTTATATAATTTTATTAATTTTCTTATTTATATGATAACAAAATATTAATATATAATATTAATATATAATATTATAAATATTATAATATTAAATTATATAGATCACTGGTATTCCGATCTATGTTGCGACAAGAAATTGGCTGGTATGATTGCCAAAGTCCAGGCGAACTGAGCATCAGGCTTTCAGAGTAAGTTAATATTTAACTGGTAATTATTTCATAATATGCGCTACTAATTAATCTCCAATACTTTATTCTATAGAGGATTGCTCTAAGTTATTTTTACTTGTATTTTATTAACAAAAATTATTAATTTCATAAATAATATTTATTTTTAATAAATATTAAAAATATATGTTTCTTCTTTGAATTTCCATAAATTTACAATAACGAAGAAGGTGAGTTAGTAAAATGGCTTTATTTCAAAATTAAATTAGCAAAATATAAAACGATCAAATTGCCAATAAAATCAGACGAGTCGAATGATCGTCATCCAACATTAGAAGGACCGAAACGTGAAATGTAGATATTGGATTAAAGGCTGATGAAGACCATCAATACTGAAATGTAGCGTACTGCTGTTAGTGTATAGATAGAATTAAAGTTGCCTGCAGAATAAAATATTCATCAAAATTTCGATTATTATATTTATATACTACGTTTCAGGAAACCAAACAATTACAGTTGTGGCAAACAACAACTGTACCTCATAAAGATGATGTTTTTGGCCCAGAACGAGAAAAGAAATACATAGGATTACCATTTATAAGTAATGTTTGGAATATTAATAAGTGAACCATATTTCAGTATGAATCACCAATACTGAAATGTAGCGGACTGCTGTTGATTTATAGATAGGATTAAAGTACCGTTCGGAATAAAAATAGTCAAAATTTCAATGGTATCAATGACTAAATAGGTATATATACATAAAATTAGGAAACGAACTATAGATGACAAGTTTGATAATAGTAATTGATCGGAAAATATGTTGGTTTTCAAATTGAAGGTAGCACCTTTCCCTACCAACGCTGATTTAATTTGAAATCACAAATGATTTCAATAAAATTTGCAAAATGTAAAACGAAAGTCTTTCTTTAAATTTAAATGTCAATAAAGCAGATGAGTCGAGTGATCGTCAGCCAACATTAGAAGGACCGAAACGTGAAACGTAGGTATTGGATCAATAGCTGATGAAGACCACCAATACTGAAATGTAGCGTACTGTTGTTGGTGTATAGATAGGATTAAAGTTGCCTGCAGAATAAAAAAGTCATCAAAATTTAAATTATATATACACACGAATCGCACCAAATGAATTGAAACATGTTAGTATACATAACCGATTCGAGAGAAAAGAAAAAGATAAAATGAATCCGACAATTAATGACTGACGAACCTTATGGAACAAATACCGAGCGTATTTATTTTCTGCACAATGAATATTACCAAAAATATGTTAAGAAGATACTTAAATTTAAAACATCCTTATAGAAAAATAATAGTAGATTCTTTCGTTACGTGGATGAAATGTGTACAAATTTATTGTTTGTAGTCGATAAATTTTTGTTTGCAGTAAAAGGCACTGTCGCTGAAACTTTCAATTGCAATAAAATAAATTTTTCTCATTATTCCATTACCTTTGCATATTTAACAATAGTTTTAGTTTAGACACTAAAATTATAATTTTGAAGTTATCAACTTAATAGCTTCATATAAAGCATGTATTGTAATATTATATTTCATAATAATGTATTATATTTAATTTTTGATTTAAAAATATATTAAATTGAATTTTTATATAATATAAAAGTGAGGTTCTTATTTCACTTTGGTAACTTGATGCGGACAACATAACTTTATTTTTTTAGTTGAGAGTTTTTTCTTTTAAAAGAGATGTCTACAACATATGGGTTGGCACCGGCGACAAGATAGCCGATATTTTGCTACTTTCATCTAAATCAATAGGAGGAATTGTAATGGCTCTTATTAGTGGTTGGAAACTCGCATTAGTATTCATTTGTTTTCTTCCATTGGTTGGTGGCAGCTTGGTTATATTGATTACGGTATGAATGATTTTTGATTTGATGGTGTTAATCACGAAAATATCTTCGCATTAGAAATTAATATTGATTTGTAGATTTTTGTAGATTTAAAAAATATAGATTTTTAGATTTGTAGTTGCTTTTTGCTTCTTAGAGAGTATTCAATATTCTATTTTCTTTATTCATTTTCATGAGAAGGAAATTTCGTTCTAATAATTAAAATTTAATTTAAAAATTAAATAACAGATATTTAATTATTATTACCGCGACAAATACCATTTCATATATTAAAGCTAAAAATAAAAATTAAAAGTGTTGTTATTTATTTTATTAGAGTTATTTACATTTTTAGTGGATGTAATTTACAGAATTTTCAAATATCTGCAAAAGAATTCAAGCAAAAAGTATAATTGATTGGAATTTAGTAGATGACAAACATTTAGAAACTTTTTTATTTCTACTAATAAGAGAAATATAGTACGTTACGTTTAATTAAATAATTAAAATTTATGTTCTAAAATAAATGTAATACATTTAAAGTGATTCAGAAGAATGCATCGCACATTTTTCCTATGGTATTAAACGTAATGTTACAATGAGGTATCTTCAAAATTTCACAAATGGAGTGTGCGATGTTGTACGATACTTGCATTTACAATTAAATTGGTACATTTACGTCTAGAAGAGAAAATTAGTTTTAATTTGGACTGTATTGTAAAATTAAATATTAATATTTAATCAAATATTAATATTAATATTAATAATTAATTATAATTTAATTAATTTAATAATTAATTTAATTTATTAATATTATATATTATTCAAATTATTATATTATTATTATATAATTATATTGATTGATGCTTGATTGATTCTTTATTAAATAAAAGTGAACATGTTATAAAATTCAAATTATTATATTATATAATTATATTATTATATAATTATATTGATTGATGATTGATTGATTCTTTATTAAATAAAAGTGTTATAAAATACAAACAAGCAACTATCTTAATTTGTGTACAACTTCTTTAAATTTGATAAAAATAAATAAAAATAAAAAATATACAAATAATAATTTGCTGCTGTGAATAAACGCTATTCAAGAAAAAATGTTTTACTGAGCTGCGGAGGTTGCCAATTTACAACCTTCTGGATTTTCGACTATGCTCTTCTAATGATCTTTGAATAGGAACGAAGATGAAAACTTTTCTATTCGAGGTGCTTTCAAGCCAAACTTTTTATAACCATACTTACTCTGTTTAGTACCGTTAGTATACCCGAAACAAAGTTCAAATAATTGGGATATGAACTCTATATTACGAGCGAGTTTGGTAAACGTCATGTTCAAAAACTTCCGCGAGAGTGACTAAATTTTTTCTACAAATGCGCTCTGCGAACCTATAAATTTTTAACATTTTTTGTAGGTCTCGTGATGCTACATTACAAAAACCGGTATATCTATAAACTAGTAATGATCTTACTAATGCAATATATACTACCTCTAAATAATATAATAATTGTATTGTTATTAATATTATTTGCATGCTCGCAGTTGAATCGTCGTAATAATCAGTCAGATGGTTGAGCATTTGTTGAGTATCCATACACAGAATCAAAAAATCAAATAAAAGTATAATCGATAGCAATCTTATTAAATTTAAAATAAATAAAAATGTAGGGAGAAAAATTTTTTATATTTTAAAATGTAAAAAAAATCACATTTTTACTTAAATTTAAATTTAATTTAAATTTATAAAAATATTAATTTGTGACTTTTTTGCTTTATTCGTTTGGCAATACTAATTGAATTGTGTATATTTTATAACACTGAAGTTTTCAATTAAAATTATTTAATTAAATAATTATTAAATACAATTATTGACTAATTTAATAATTTTATACTTTTAATATTATTATCTACATTTTGCAATTTTCAAATTAAATTATTCTCCAATAAATCACAACTATACGATTTATTTATAAATGATAATATTTTTAAAATATTATCCCGTAGTTAGGCTTCTGCTCAAACACCCTATGTTTTGATTCTATAAAAATCTATATCAACATTTTACATTAATTTTCGAAAAAAAAACTACCGTGCTTTCATCTTGTGATAAAATTCACAGACAATAGATTTTACTATCAGTAAAATTCACAGACAAATAAAGATGAAACTAATATGTATCTTCTGTTTAGGTAATTAAAGTTTTCACAGAGAAGGAATTGAATGCGTATGGAAAAGCTGGCTATGTTGCTGAAGAAGTATTGTCTGCGATTAAAACT
This sequence comes from Pomphorhynchus laevis, assembly GCA_012934845.2. Lineage (NCBI taxonomy): Eukaryota > Metazoa > Acanthocephala > Palaeacanthocephala > Echinorhynchida > Pomphorhynchidae > Pomphorhynchus > Pomphorhynchus laevis. The sequence goes on from WNNJ02003741.1 coordinate 64,138, forward strand.
GTACAGGCATTTAATGGTCAAGTTCGAGAAGGTCGTAGGTATGACAAAAACACTAAAAATTTTATTTACAATGCAGTGAACACCGTTTTGGCTTAAAATTAAAGAATACAATCAATAATATTTTTGGATTTTTAAAGCAGAATCTACAAATTTACCTTTTATATTTTGCCATATGATACTATTGCATCACCAAAATAACAAAGCACGATCCTGCTCCAAAATTCCAAATTTAAAAAAGAAGAATCAACATTTGCTTTTATGAAATAATATTATTGTCAGTTATCTCCCTAGTGTAATTTTATGAAATATTTCTAAACAGCTTTAATTTATATGTAGAAGATAGACTAAAACAGTTTTTCAAAATTTCAAAATAATTGTAACAAACAAATAGTTATTTTTATTTAATTCGATATTTAATCAACTATATAAATAAAACGTTCTATTTTTTCTATGAAATCAAGCGTTTTATTAAAAATTATAGTAATTAAATTTAATAATTAGTTTTAATATTTAAATTTTATTAATTTCTAAGTATTTTATGAAAATATGTAAACATATTGTTTATAGCAGCAATTTTCATTATAAAGGTAACCGATTTTCTATTTAAGGTACGACAATAACTTGCATGATGCCCGCAGACTTGGAATTCGCAAATCCCTATTTATTGGGATAAGTCAATTATTCGTAAACCTCTTTTTGTACGCTAGCTTTGCTGTACTGGTGTGGTATGGACCATTGTTGATACGGGAAGAGCCTCATTATTACACTCCTGGTACAGTCATGGTGGTATGTATTGTAATATTGATTATAAGTACAAGTTTCTTAATTTGGTACCCTTTATCATTACTGCTTATCATTACGGTGGAGAGTTTAGATTGGATCATTCTTGGTGTATTTATTCTATTATCGGTACAGTTAATTAAATTTTAATTAGTTCCCGACGTTAAACGATATTGATATAATAAAATTTATTTATTTAATAAAATAAAAAGACTCGAGTGTAAAGACGTCGAGTAGATTTTAAACTAATAGATTTTGAGAAATTTGTTGATTTTTAATAGGAAAATAATAGGAAAAACATCAAATGCATAGATTTTAAAATAATACATATAATATATACTGTAATATATATAACATATATCAATGTTATACATTGATATATACAATCAAGATATATAATATATATGTTGATTGCAATATATTGGAAAAACGTATCAAATGTTAAAAACTAGGTTTAGGCAACACATATATAATATACAGCATAATAGTCAAACTATATTTCATACACGTATGAGATTAATAGGACATGATATTAAAAACTGTAAATTATTTATTTTAGAACATATTATCGAAGAAAACATTTCAATATTAAATCAAAAACTATTAGAAAGAGAAGATTTTTGGATTAAAATGCTTAATTTCATGTACCCATTAGGATTAAATGACGTGGTACAAGGAATTGGCAGAAGTAGTATAATACATAATAAACAACTATATTATAATAATCCGGTTAAACGCAAACCAAGAAGTCATGGTGATAAAAGGAATAAGAAAAATAGAGTTAAAAATATTAAAAAAGATATGTATATAAATGAACAATTAGAAATATTAAAACAACTTTTAAGAGATAATAAGCTAAAAGATCTTTATGTAAATATAAGAAGTTTTTCTAAAGATATCATATGTTCAATAAATCAAAAATTAATTAACGAATATGATAGGTTAAGTTGTATAATAGACAGTTATTGTAATATAAAATACTATAATCGTACAATAAATGTTAATAGTAACAATAAAAAATATACACTGATTATAAAATTCATTAATAAATGTATGGATAACATAAATATAGTTAGACTTTTAAATAATTCTAAAAGTAAAGAAATAATAGGATCAGATTTAAGTAAATATATTTCTAAAATAAGGTATAAGTTGTTATCTTTATTCGGACGAAAAATTTGTAATTATAATAAAGAATTGAAATCTATATTCAACGATAATATTAGAGACATCATAGAAACTGAATGCGATTGCAAAAGTCTTAATTTTGATGAAATAAATGAACATATATGCACTCATAATCTAGAATTAATTGAAAACAATGAATTAAGGAAAATGCTATCAAAATGGTATAAATATTGATTAAATAATAATAACAATAAAAATAAAATTTACAATTCGTTATATAATGACTTAAATGCTTTTTTTGATAAGTTGATTAATAGTAAAAAGCTTAAATATATCAAAGATAAACAGTTGGAAAACTTATATATCAGGTAAAATTAGCGATAAAATGAAAATAACAAACAATTATCAAAATTTATTTATTGGATTTATATAAAAATCCAATAAAACCTAGGTTCATATGTAGTGCGTTTAAATGTAGATTAAAACCACCTTCTGTCTATATGAATAAAATATTTTAAGTAATTAAAGCACACTTTAAAAAATATTGTAGGATAATCGGAATTAATACTAGTATAAAGCATTATTTCAGTATTAATTCTACAAAAGAATTTTTAGAACAGACAAAAGGAATACATTTTCAGAATATAAATACATACGATTTTAGTATGCTTTATACAAATCTATATTTAGTAGATATTAATGAAGCGTTAGTAAAATTAATTAATCTTTTATTGGAAAAAGATATACATATATATGTTATAATAATTATAACGCCTATCTAACAAAAATTAAACCATCAAATAAATATAAATATATGGGTACAATTGAATTAATAGAATCTTTATATATTTTGAAAGAAGTTAATTATAATGATTTAAATATAAACACAACATATGAACGTAGTGAGTTAAGTTTAGAAACAATTATTACAATCACTGTTCTATAATGGATAAGAAGGGTATAAAGGTTGAATCAGATAATAAAACTATACCTATATTATACTGGAATCCAAAATTACACAAAAATCCAATAAAACTTAGGTTCACACACAAAAGAAAAAATCTTTCAGAATATAAATACATACGATTTTGGCACGTTTTATACAAATCTAGATTTAGTAGATATTAAAGAAGCGTTAGAAAAATTAATTAATCTTATATTCGGAAAAAGATATATATGCGCTATAATAACTATAACGCCTATCTAACAAAAATTAAACCATCAAGTAAATATAAATATATGGATAAAATTGAATTAATAGAATCCGTAAAAGGTGTTACCTCTAATGTCCAATTGGAGGTAATAGTAGCCCAATGATAGCTAACTTATTTTTAAGCTTTTTATAATCTGAGCTGGTTTATAACTGCGTAAAAATAAATCTGAAATTTTTAATTCAATAAGTGAACAAATTTATATAAATAGTTTAATTCTTAATCAAGCTAATATGGATTCTAAATAACGATAAAGAAGGTATATATCGATGTTGATGATAAAGACTGTATATATCTAGATATGAACATTAAATTAGCATCAAATAAAACTACTTTTAATTTATATCGTAAAGATGACATATTTAAATTTACAAGAAACATATTTTTGCATGAGCATTCATTATCAAATATAATATATAAAATAATGAAATTTAAAGAATTTTTCTAATTTTAAATGACAAGAAGTTTCCGTAAAATCATGTAAAGAATTTAAGATAAATGTATTTTAAACTAGTTTACTATAAAAAATGAAATCAAACAGCAAATCGGTAAATATATAAATCAACAAAATATTATTAAAAATAATTGTAAACTCTAAAGCGAAAATATTTTATGGATATTCAATAATATACTCCGTATTAGAAAAGTCGACACTAGATAATCAAATTTCCTCAGAGGAAATGCGTCATTAGCATGTATTTGGCGCCGCTGCTATGTTGGGTCGAGGAATAGGGGCCGAAACTCTTATATGTATATTTATTATTTACTATTTATAATTATTTATTTAATTTATCATTAATTATGTAGACTCAGTTAGCTTATCTGATTTATCAATTAAATTAAACAGTTTATGTATAATAATAAAATTTTTTTATATTTTGACATTTATTAAATGTAATGCATTTAAAAAATATCAGAGTTTGGATTTCATTAATAAAAATTATTTTTTAATCATAGTAAAAATCGTTTGATGTAACTAATTTTAAAAAATATTAGAACTTTAATTTTCATAATTAAAAATATTTTTGATTAAATATTTTTTAATTTTAGTAAAAATCTGTTGATATAACAGTTTATAAAAAATAAAGGATAATTTTTATAAATTGATATTAAGTTTAGAGATTATAAATAAATGTACTACGAAATTCAGACTTCAGATAATTATAGAAACATTTAATTTTAATTATTTTAATATTGGTGGTTTTGTATTTGTTTTACCGAAGATACCTGTATAAATTGGAAAATAACGAATTATATCTCAAATTAATTTTACGCAAAGTTTTTGTTCGTTATATAAAATTTTAAACGTCAAATTAAAAAATCTAACAATAAATAACTATACAGATAGAGTATTTAACTCTTTAAACGTTTTTGTAACATACGTTATAAGTTAAAATAACAAAAACGTCAACTCCTTTTAATCAATAAGCTATAAAAGTATATAAAATTTATATTAATAATTTACAATGATTTATAATTAATAATTATTTAATTTGAATGCATTGATAATGGTTCAAACTATTATCGAAATTAAAGAATATCGGTGTTTTTGCTTTTTTTTAATATTGGTGTATAATTATTGGAGCTGGATCAAAGGAAAGACGAAATTATTTTTGATATTTCGCTAACTACTGTTAGCATCTTCAGAAAATTAGTAATTTTCTGAAGATGCTAACAGAAGTTAGCGAAATATCAAAAATAATTTCGTATTTCCTTTGATCCAGCTCCAATAATTATTTATCAATAATGGATCACTATCAACTATTTATAATCAAGTTAAATGTTTTTCTACTACCATTTTTTCTCTAATTTAAGAGATTTGTAATATTAATATACCTTTCGTAGTTACTTAGTACATTTCAGTATGAAAATCAATTATTTTCACATTCCTATTCAGGTTTATGTCTTAACACTTTGTGCTCAATTACATCAAATTAAATAATAGCAAATATATTTTCTAACTTTTGCATAAATTGTTTAAATAAGTAAGGTAATGATTTTACGATTTGAAAATCCTGCATTAACGTGCATTTATAATTTTTCGTGATGCAATTCAATGTATTTAAGTTTTTAATCATTTTAAAAATGATATTTTATTCTCTTTTACTTTTTCATACATGAAGATGACAATTTCAAAAGTTGAAAATTTTCAAAAATAATTTCTGATTTTATTCTTTCTCTTGATGTTTAAACGCCCTAGACAATATAATAGCACATCGAATGTATAATTAAACAATATAGTGTGATACCAACTTTGCTTTTAGGTTTTTTTCGGTGTATTAATTAGTACATTCAGCCTGGGATCAATGGCTCCGAACATTCAAAGCTTTGCCGAAGCACGAGCATCTGCATCAAAGATTTTTGAAATAATTGAACGTGTAAGTTTGGTCTACTTTATTTTAAATTTTCCAAGTTTTCAGAATAAGTTTCGATTGCAACTCTGTTTTGTTTAGAAATCACATATAGATATTACAAGTAAAGATGGGCTGTTGCATACACCCACAGGCAGCATAGATCTGAAAAATATCACTTTTAAATATCCTGCCAGGACAGAGTACACGGTAGCCTTTTGTTTAATAAAAGATTGATTAATTTTACAATTCAATATAATTTTATTAAGTTACTTAAAATTTTAATTTCAATTTTATATTTACGTAGTATTTGAGTTTATATACCTATGCAGTAATTGTTACTATTGAAATTTTGATGACTATTTTTATTCTACCCGCTGCTTTAACTTTATCTTTAAGCCAACAGCAGTCTGCTACATTTCAGTATTAGTGTACCTCATCAGCTACTGATCAAATACGCACGTTTCACGTTTCGGTCCTTTTAATGTTGGCTGACGATCACTCGACTCGTCTGCTTTATTAGCATTTATATTTAATGAAAGACTTTTGTCCTACATTTCGCAAATTTTATTGAAATCATTTGTGATTTCAAATTAAATCAGCGTTGGTAGGAAAAGGTGCTACCTTCAATTTGAAAACCTACCTTTTTTGAAATTAATTACTATTATCAAACTAGTGATAGTAAGAATGATAGTCATAATTGAAGTCATCATCAATATATAGCCATCATTCAAATATATAGTCATCATTCAAATATATAGTCATCATCTTTATAGTCATCATTGAAGTACCCTCTCTGAACGAATATATTCTGTTGAATTATGGAGGTACACACAAAGCAGCATACAGAAGTCGGCTCAACGCAAAAAATAATGGACGAAGGGCAATTTGGTGAAGTGTTACTAAAGTGCATTGAATCAGGTTCTACCTTCAATTAGAAAACTTACCTATTTTGCAATTAATTGCTAAAATCAATCACACTATTGATAACAGCTATTTGATGACTATTTTTATTTTGCTTGCTGTTTTAATCCTACGCTAGATTTTGGTATTTTTACAATTGAAATTTTTATATTTATTTTTATTCTGAAAGGTTGTTTCAATTAATGGTAAGCTTCAATGATAAGCTGAATTTCAGTATAGGTGTACCTCATTCTGAAGTCCATCAATTACCGTCTCGAATGAGACAAATAAGGATCCTTGGATTTGATGAGATCCACCTATACTGTAATAAGGATAAGGATCCTTGGACCTGATTTTAAATCAAAGCTAGACTAGAATTTAAAATCATTTACGCTAGTGAAAATCTGGCATAAACATTTTAGGATTTCATAAGTCTAAAATATATTTAATTTTAAAATAAAAAAAAACATAATTTCTTGCTAAATTGATTTTTTTCTTATAATTTTAGTTGTGGTTGCGATAGAGTTAATAAATCAGATCACAATTTAAGCTACATATTTTGAATAATAAATTTAATTTTATGTTTCAAATATTGGATATTTAATACCATAAAAAGTATCAAAATTTACAAAGAATTTGTCATTTTCTATGAACGCAATTTACTTTTCAATAAACGAAAATATAAAACTGTTTGAAAAACTCCTTAATTTTGTAAATTCAGTGATCAAGATTTATTTCAATCAAAAATTAGATTTATTAAATTTGATATTATTTTAAATTATATATAGTCATGTGATAATTCCCAAAATCACACACGATTCTTAAATCAAATATTACGATTTTCTTATCATTACGTTGTAATATGAAAAAATAAAAACATTTAGAATAATATAAGATTGAAATGCTATTTAAAAGTTATACATCTGTTTTACTATGTGAGATTAAACACCATGCAGTTTTAAAATATTTCAATACCAAGAATTGTAGTATGACTTAAATCACAGGTGCTTTGCAAGGGGTTCTAATGATTCTTGAAAACGGATGACATTAACAATATATTGTAATACTTTTGATTGATATTATTAATAATAAGTATTTACAAACCTTTTCAATTTATTAATACTCTACTAAATTATGTTTAAATAATAAATCATTCTAATGGCTACAAATATCATTATTTATTTTAATTTTAATTTGTGATAATTAATAATATTTATATAATATTATAATAATATAATTTATAATTATTAATAATTATTTGTAAATAATAAACCGAATTTTTTTAATCGATCCTGAATACACAAAAATAATACCGTTCAAATAAATTAATATATACCTATAAAAAGCGGTAATTGCAACCCATGAAATATATTTTGTTAACAGCCTAAATTTACTTTCAATAATTCCTTTGTAAATTAATTATTTATAATTATCAATTTGTAATTAATGTTGTATTATAAATAAAATATCACTGCTTAACATGATCTACATTCATGTTCAGATATTGAATATGTAATTATTTTCAATATGTAATTTTTTTGTTTTTTAAATATTTAAGATTTATAAGATAAAATTAGATATAAGAAAAATTAGTTTTTCAAGATTGGTCTTTAAATTTATAATAAAATATTCGTTTTTTAAATATTTTAGAAATAATTAATAATTAATTAGTATTAATTAATATCAATTCATTATTAATTATTTAATTGATAATTAAATAATATTTGTGAAATTTATAAGGACTTTAGTTTAATGTTCAATCTTGTTAGTTGAAAATGTTTGTATTTTAAGCACACTGGTGCTCAATAGAACATCAAATTATGTTACAACTTTTCCCAATAGGTATTTGATGATTTCACATTATCAATAAAACCTGGTCAAACAGTAGCTTTGGTCGGTTCGTCAGGATGTGGAAAAAGCACCATATTGCAGCTAATTCAACGATTTTACGATCCGGAAAAAGGACAAGTAACTATTTGATAAAATATTTGTCCTTTGAATAACTATTCAAAGGACAATATGTTTTCATTCACGATCTGTTGTTTATTCAGGTTTTGTTCGATGGTCATGATTTACGTAGCCTTAATCTTGGTCAAATAAGATCATCATTTGGGATTGTATCACAGGAACCAGTTCTGTTCTTTGGTACGATTGCAGAAAATATAGAATTGGGCAAACCCGGAGCAACACAAGAAGAAATAATTGCTGCTGCGATTACATCAAATGCTCATGACTTTATTAAAACGTTGCCAATGGTAAGTTTGTTTATATAATGTGAATCTTTTGATTCACATTATATAAATTATTTATATTTCTCTATTATAAAAACGATACAGAAGCAGTCATTAACAGTTATTTTTTATGAACTTAGAATTAGAAATTCGGTAATAGAAATTCACTAATAATTACAATAAGATAATTATTATGTCGTAATTCAAGGATTAAGTGGTTTATTTTTTTGCTGTGGTTTATTTGGGTCTCACAATATGCGCGGACGTTTCTTTACATTGCTATATTCAATCAACATACTGTATCGTGCCCACACACAACAGGCAAACTTTCACTATAATGGGCTTGAAAGAGAGCTAAATATGAAGAGAGAATTTAAAAAATCGAAAGAAGTAGTTTCTTTCCTGTAATATTCTAATAGTTGTAAGGGCTAATGGTTGTGCAAGATTCTAATGACTAATGGTTCTATTCTAAAAGCTAATGGTTGTGCAGGATTCGGATCAAACAGGGTTTTAAAAAATATCGCTCCTATAAAATCTCAACAAACAGGCATCAGTTATCCGGATACATTGCACCTTATAAGACGTAAGCTTTCATTTTTGTTAAAACGTGCTGCATCTCACTGCATTCGCGGAAGCAGATCGATAAGATGTTTGCTTATAAAACATTAACATTATTATTCTACCTTAAAAACATATTTCGATCCTATTTGAGGAAACCCATTAAGTTTGTACGTTTGATTTAATAAATTATTTGTTAGTTATTTTAGCCAGACGCGGAAGAACAACGATAAACACTGCTAGATGCCGTTTCGTCATCACTATGACTCTTTAGTGCCAGTTCCCTCCTACTACTGGATGCAGAGGAAGACTAGCAGACGGCTCTATTAAAGAATCATGTGAATGATGCACTAGAAAACCTCTAGTGACATCATCATTGAGTGCTAAACCAGCACTATCGCTTCACCAAATAGGATCATTAGCGCAAAAGCACTGCCTCCTCTGCATCCAGCAGTTGGAGAGAACTGGCACTGAAGAGTCATAGTGATGAGAAAACGGTATCTAGCAGTGTTTATCGTCGTTCTTCCGCGTCTTGCTAAAAAATGACTAACAAAATTCACGCAGATTGGTATCACTCTCGTTTTGAGATATTCATAAAATAAATTATTTATTGTAAAAAATAATAATAATTAATTAATAATTGTTATAATTTTTTAATGAAAAAATAATAATATTTATACATGAAAGGTTACCCACCATTGGGTCCGTATTGTAAATATAAAAATAAAATTACTAAATAAATATAAATAAATAAAATCTAAATAAATATATATGTATTAAATAAATATAATAAAATTATTTGACAATGATTCTTGATAAGATAATAATTCTGGATAAGATAATAATACTTGATAATATAATAATTATCTTAAAATTATCTAATTTAATTTTAATTCATGATAAGCGATTCCCGGTTTTTATGCTTTTAGACTCGCAAATTAAAGGGTTTAATCACATGATCATGATTAAAAAACAAGATGTTGTTTTTTCCTGATAAATTGTGGAAAGATCACGAATAAGAATTTAGCCAAAAATTTCCAATAATAAAATAAACCAATTATCTTATCTACCTGCTTTATCACTTAGTTGGAAGCTGCAGCGATTGATACTTTGGAACTATTTGAATAAACTTTTGTAATTTTGCTGTTTTAAATTTTTCTTGACAGTCTTCTCTGCTAAAGAACGAAATGTTGAAGATATTATGGGGATGGCATTCAAATTTTTTATTAAATTCTTAGCTTAGATTATCTCGTTCCGATTTATTTTTTAAACATGAAAAGATAATTAACACATTATACCACTTGTAATATAACACTTAACTTTTTTATTTATCTAAACCAGTAATTTTCGACCTCATTTTGCTGACAACCTGAGATATAGGACATTTAAACGTGAATTGTTTATTATGCTCAATAATTTGGACTAAGCCAAGTGGCAAAATTCACAATAAATTATTTCATTATTGTGATTAAATTGTGTAACTTCCTAAAATAATACATTATGCTTATTTAAGTATATAATTTTGACATATTTTACTAATTAGGGATATGACACAGTAATCGGAGAGCGTGGTTCAACGCTAAGTGGAGGACAGAAGCAAAGAATTGCCATTGCTCGTGCGATAATATCACATCCACCAATCCTCTTACTTGATGAAGCTACCTCAGCCTTAGATTCAGAAAGCGAGAAAATTGTTCAGGATGCTCTAGACAAGGTCAGTAAAATTTATTCGATAATTTGTTTGTGATAATAATCAAGTACTGACCACTTTAAAATGTAAGATTCTTTAAAATGGTGAGATACTGAGATTTAAAAGTTGTAATGACCACTTTAAAATGGTGAGATAAGTTTTATTGATAAATTTTATAGTTTTATAGTCACCAATTTAAATGATGTCCCAAATGAGATAATTTAATCAATTTTATATTGAATTATTAATAATTTGAATTAATATATTGAATTAATAATAATGTGTCTTCAGTTAAGTGATATAATTTGATCTGATTTGATATAACTTGGCCTCCCTGTTATGTCGGATTGAGGCCTAAACATGACATCTTGATGACCTCTTGTCTTTATTATAATACTGGTAATCTGTTCATAAAAATAACGAGTTATACATACTCATTTTATGATTAAAATATTTCCATCTTTAAATTTATTTATTGAACAAAATATGTAGCTTTTCTAAGTGATATGATTAGATATGATTCGCTAACTTGGCCCCACTGTAATGTATCGCCCCTGTTAGTTCGGATTTAGGCCGAAACATGATAGCGTAAATGTTCCTCCTGATGAGCTCTAGTCTTTTTTATATTAATCTTTGATATATTAATCGGTTTACAAAAAATACGTTGTTATAAAAAATATTACTTACAAAATATCTTAATTATAAAAAATTTGAATATTATGATATTTCCACTTTTAAAATTTGAGTCCATAATATGTAGACTAAGTTTGCTGATCTGAATTATAAGAATATGTTTTCGGTCTTTATCTAAAGGAGTTTCAATGAAGTTGTTCCTTCATCGTAAAATCTTACGATGAAAGAACATCGTAAAGATGTTCCTTATGATGTTCCTTCATACGCCAGGATGCAAATCTTTACCGATTTGCATCCTAGCGTATGTTTTGTAATTCAAAACCTTATTAAATTTGACCGTAATTGTAGAAGCACTATATTAATGTATAATTCGTTCATATGTAGATCACTAACAAATAACATTCATTATTGCAGCTAATTGAACATATTTGAAAGGATTAACTATTTTTGACGATCCTTCATATTTAATTGATGCAACCGCTATTTAAAGTAGAAAGAAACAAACTGAATGATTTTACAGTTTCGTCATTTCGTCAACTAAGTAGTCGGAATGCATCCACTTAAAGACTGCTAGATCTTTATTAAAAATCGTGAATCGACCTGCTTTTAGTGATCGCAGGTATTTATGAACCTAATTTATACAATTTAACCGATTGTAACAAGTCGTTGAATATATATTTAACTGAATATATTTATTTTATCTCTCATATTATTTTTTATCTACAATGATATTATTTTGTTATTATATTATTATATTAATATAATAATATTTTTATATTATTCAAATAATTTTACACATCAAAGGTTACCCGCTAATGGGTCAATTCAGTTCCATAAGAATAAAAAAATCATGACTGTAATGTGGAAGAATCAGGTGAAATTTAGTAGATTGCAGAGCCCGAAGACTCACGGATGCTGCACGCACTATCGTGAAGTTGATTTTTCTTCTCGGGTTGGTTATCACCTGGTGGTAATTAAGAAGATTCCCATGAGCTATCTTGCTTGCGATCGTATTCCGAACAATGTTTGCCTTGTTGCCAATGCCCCCGGATGTAGAGAATACTAGAGAGATGAAACCACTTCCAGTTCGAAATTAGTTATACGTTCTTCGTATTTGGCAATTTTCCGTGCTTCGTTGTAATCGAAAGCTGATACAGGAGTTCTGTTTTGGTAAGATCGAGCATGATAAGAAAATATATTAATGTCAAAAAAAGTTCGCTCAAATCTATCTCCAAACAGTCCCGAAGATACAATATCAAGTCGCGCGTTTTCATCACGAGTGGTCGTATTCCTTGTAAATGGCACGTGATCAGAGACACTGGATAACAGAGGTTCAATTGCGACACAAGAACAAATGTCAGACAGGGACCTAGCAAGTACGTCACGAACAGCATTATGACGAATCGTAGGCAAACCTCCTCGTTTACAAGCTAAAGCGTGAGTAGTGTCTATCTTACTTCCACAACTACACTCTGAATATGCCAAATTTGTAAGGGTCCATCCGTATCGACAGCATAATGCATCCTCGAACTCAATAGAGTTTAAATGGAATTTTTCAGATTGAATCGGTAAGGAGCTTAACCATGAAGACGCACCTTTTACTGATGCGTGTCCAATTTAATTTACCTCATCGGTATTCTTTCGCGTAAATACAAGTTGTAACTTGTCCTTAAATTCCTGTTCACGACGACTTGAGACACTTCGCAATGTTGCTGTCTGAAGTTGATTTAGTGCATCTCCTGTAAGACCAGAATCATAATAGCACAGAGAGACTGCGAGCAAAAGTACTCCAACAAACATAAATTAGTTGGATCGTTTATCCCAATCCACCAAATTTGAGAGGGGGAAGAAATGACAGTACACCAATTGTTGTCAATATTCCTCTTTGTTAATTCCGGTAAGAACTTATCATAGATTGCGTCTACAGTCTTGTAAAATCCGAAGGATTAAGCTTATTGGCACGCATAAAGTGTGTCCATTTAAATTGTATCGATTTTACAAGTCCTGAATATGCAGTGTGATGATCAATCCTTGACACTTCGGTTAATCAATCGATTATACTAATTCAACATTGACAATTTATAGAAGTGGATTCAACGACGAATTCGTTCGAGCCAATAGGAACTCCGAGGATTGTAATTCCATTTGAAGTTCGGTTGATATCTGGTAGGCAACTCAAATTTGAATGGTCGTCATGAGTGAGCAGCTGTGTTTTCGAAGTGTTTACATAATATCCAAATAGGGGACCCTTATCAGAAAGGATATCCCGTACCGTTTGAAGATTGGTTAAACTACCAACAACATTGGAATCATCGGCATACCAACGTTGCTTCATGTTTGGAACTGCTTGTCTGATGATTAAATCAGCTAACTGAGTCTACGTATTTAATATAATTATAAAATAAACAAACATAATAATGCTAAATCAAAATTTAATAATTAAAAAATAAAATTAAAAATTGTTTTTAGATTTTCTATAATTTAAATCAAGTTAAAAAAAAATAAAATAAAAAATAAAATTTAAAATAAACGTCATTTTTATGAATTGACTAATAAATAACATACGTTGTATCAGAATAAGAATTAGAGGTCATCAGGAGGAACTGCTATGCTATCAGGTTTCGGCCCCTAACTCCTCTACCCAACATAGCAGCGGGGCCAAATACATGCTAATGATGTATTTCCTCTGAAATAACTATCTAGTATCTTATTCTAATGCAAAGTATATTATTTATTATCCATCCATAAAAATTTGCCACTTAAGAGTTTAAATTTATTCTTTATATTATTGTGTTGATTTATATATTTTACTATTTTCTGTTTGATGATATTTTTACAGCAACCAAGTTTAAAATATGTATCTATTAAATTATTTAAATGATTTTGAAGAAAGTCAATATCATTACATATTGTTGCAATTCTTAAAATTTCATTATTTAATGTATTATATTTTATATTATATGGTATGCATGAATGCTCATGCAAAAATATGTTTCTTGTAAATTTAAATATGTCATCTTTACGATATAAATTAATAGTAGTTTTAGTTGATGTTAATTTAATGTTCATATCTAGATATACACCTTCTTTATCATTAATATTGGTTTTGTTAAGAATAAGGCTTTCTGGATAAATGTGCTCACTAATTGAATAAAAATTATTAGAATTAAATACACATATATCATCAATGTATCGAAACATATATTTCATATATTTATATTGTTTAGATTTAGTTTTTACACAGTTATGAACAAATTCATATTCTATAAAGCTTAAAAACAAGTCAGCTATAATTGGGCTACTATTACCACCCATTGGAACACCTTTTACTTGTCTAAATATAGATGTCCCTACTTTTAAATAATTTTGATTTATCAAAATATCTAAGGATTCTATTAATTCAATTTTATCCATATATTTATATTTAATTGATGGTTTAATTTTTTTAGATAGGCGTTATAATTATTATAACATATATATGTATATCTTTTCCGAATATAAGATTAATTAATTTTACTAACGCTTCTTTAATATCTACTAAATGTAGATTTGTATAAAGCGTACTAAAATCGCATGTATTTATATTTTGAAAATTTATTCCTTTTGTCTGTTCTAAATATTCTTTTGTAGAATTAATACTGAAATAGTGTTTTATACCAGTATTAATTTCGATTACCTTGCAATATTTTTTAAAATGTGCTTTAATTACTTTAAGTATTTTATTCATATAGACAGAAAGTGGTTTTAATGTACATTTAAACGCACTACATATGAACCTAGGTTTTATTGGATTTTTATGTAATTTTGGATTCCAATATAATATAGGTATAGTTTTATTATCTAATTCAACCTTTATACCCTTTTTATCCATTATAGAACAGTGACTTGTAATAATTGTTTCTAAACTCAACTCACTACGTTCATATGTTGGATTTACATTTAAATCATTAGAATTAACCTCTTTCATTAGTATATCATAATAAAGCTTTTTGCATATGAAGACAAAGTTATTATTAGCTTTATCAATAGTTGTTATTATATAGTTATCCTTTAATTTAGTAAGTTCTTTATACATATCTTTATTAATTTTATCTTTCCTTTTATAATTGTTTGTTATTTTCATTTTATTTTTAATTTTATCAAATATATAATCTTTCCAAATTTTTATCTTAGATATATTCGAGCTTTCACTATTAATCAGCTTACTAAAGTAATCATTTAAGTTATTATATAACGAATTGTAAATTTTATTTTTGTCGTTGTTATTATTTAATTTATATTTATACCCTTTTGATAGCAGCTTTCTTAATTCATAATTTTCAATTAATTCTAGATTATGGGTACATATATGTTCATTTATTTTATCAAAACTAAGACTTTTACAATTGCATTCTGTTTTCATTATGTTTCTAATATTATCGTTACATATTGATTTTAATTCTTTATTATAATTACAAATTTTTCGTCCTAATGGTGGTAGGAGTTTATACCTTATTTTAGGAATATATTTACTTAAATCTGACCCTATTATTTCTTTACTTTAGAATTATTTAAAAGTCCGGCTATATTTATGTTATCTATACATTTATTAATGAAGTTTATGGTTAATGTATATTTTCTATTGTTATTATTTACATTTATTGTACGATTATAGTATTTTGTATTACAATAACTGTCTATTATACAACTTAGCCTATCATAGTCGTTTATTAATTTTTGATTTATTGAATATATGATATCTTTAGAAAAACTTCTTATATTTACATAAAGATCTTTTAGCTTATTATCACTTAAAAGTTGTTTTAATATTTCTAATTGTTCATTTATATACATATCTTTTTTAATATTTTTAACTCTATTTTTCCTATTCCTTTTATCACCATGACTTCTTGGTTTGCGATATTAATAAGTGGTAACGAAGACATTGCATAACCAGCCATTGCGAGAGGGTGACCCTCAGTGAAATTCTCGCTAGAAAGAATACTGCAACCACCCAAAGTCATCTCTACTGGTGTCATATAAGTGTTATTCATTGTAATCGAAAAAGATGAACATGTTAACGCAATATTGTGCAATGCAGCAATCCGGTTTATCGAGTTAAAAGCATTCTTCGCATCAAAAGCCAGAATATAGTAATCGTGATTTTCATTAAATGCGTGACGAATTGAATGAACATCGTATTTAAGCCAACCATTTTGAGAGGCCACTAGTTGAACTAGTCCTGCTGCGTCTTGTAAATCCTGTTTTATTACTTGCAGTAAAGTCTTGCAGATTATTCTCCTTGCGACATCGCATACACCAATAGGACGTATGCCTCCTGACTTTTTGCTAATCGCGATTAACATGCAAGCAGTAAATGCATCGAGAGAACCGGACGTCATTGGTTCAGTTGCTATTCAGATTGCAAGCTCAGCCAAAGATTTCGCGAGGTTTAGGGACTTATTACCGAATTTCGTGAGCATGTTACGCCAGGATATTGAGTCGATTCCCGTTAATCCTGCACCTCCGTTAGTTCGTTTACAAGCCATAACTATTTTATCTTCGTCTATTGAGGTGAATCGAATCGAGTGATGTAAATCCGTCTTACTTAAGTGGGATTTCAACAATGTATAATGATGAGCGGGTACTCCAGTAGGATGTAAGTCCTGAAGAGACTCTCTAACTGTCTTATTATCGATCATGGCTTCATATGATAAAATTCTTGACTCAGCGTCCTCCAAGAGCTACGACGATCCAGCGGAGCATTTGGCGTGTGTCAATAGACTTATGTATTGTTTTTTCCAGTCAGGTAATTTGGACCTTTGCTTGCCACAATTTAAACTTTTTTGTAGAAAGTGGGCCTCGTCGAAAAGCTTAGAGAAGCGGGATTGGCGTCACAAAGACAATCGTCGTTCAAGAGTTTTACTAATCAGTGCAAGTTTTCTTGTGTGTATGTGCTAGAGAACACATTGACAAAAGGCTGTTGCTTCTTTAAGTTTGTCTACATTTGCACGATGATCGCGAGCTACCGCAAAATAGAAGGACTCAAGACATTCGATGAATTGTTGACTGACTGAGCATTGTGGTAACGTAAACAGATTCGGTTACCATTGTAACACAGTACTGTAATAATCATTTGGTGTTGGCGATACAGCAACTCTTCTGATATTAATTGATTCACTGCCTATCATATGCAACCCAGTAACGTGACTTCGAGTAACAGTGGATTCAACCCCATGACAACTTTCCAGTGTATCAACATGAGTACAAGTAGTTACATCATGCCGTGTTAAACTGTGTATGTTGGTCGACTGCATCGCTGAAATCCTTCTTGTACAATTTGGGGCTGAACAATTAACACAGTTACTGATTTCGAGCACATATACAACCCATTACACTTAGCTGCGACAGAATTGCAGTTGCAACATTTAGGAATTGATGAAGGCTTACCTCTAGGCATTGAACTCTGTATATTGTCTGGTTGTTGTGATTGTATGAACTCTGTATATTGTCTGTATATTGTCTGTATATTGTTGTAATCAGCTAATCGATATGTAAGTATTTAGTAATCAAGACCAGTAATAGTTTGTATGTATATTAGGTTGCATGTATATTAAATTGTATGTTATTTATCTCAAACGTTTTTTTAAACTTTTTATTTCATAATATTAATAATAATATTTTAATATTCACTTATTTATTAAGATAAATTCTTTGAAAGTAAAGAACTATTTTTGGTATTTTTAATGTAAATTAGTGTAATTATAATGCTATTTTCGTACATAACAAATATTAGAATATATTATGATTTTATTTATGATAAAAAACCTAATTAAAATTTTTGAAAATTAGCATCTAGGTATGTTTATTACAATTGTAATGCTATTCTTATGTTAAAATTGTTTAGGCTGTTGCAAATCGAACCACAATTGTTGTGGCTCACAGATTGTCAACTATAAAGAATGCCGACATTATCTACGTTCTTGATCGTGGAAAAATAATGGAGCAAGGAATTCATAGTGAATTAATGTTACAACGCGGCCTTTATTATGAACTTGTTACAGCTCAGGTAAAAATTGCCTTTATTATATCGATTATTGTTAGATAGTGAAGTAATTTATATTACGAAACATATTGGTTTATTTTCCTATATTAATTCATATTAGTCAATAAAATATTTGCCACTCATTTCTTACTTCGTGCTATTTAGTAATTAATTATGTATTAATTATATTAATATTTAGTAAATTTTACTAACTGACATTTTGCAAAATATGAATGATATGTTGATATATGATTATTATGTGGCAAATAATACTCATTTAGAATATTCTTTCTGTATTTTATTCAAATTTACAGTATAAATTATGATTATTAACTTGTTATATTTTATTTTTATCTCATAATATTTTAGAGATATTTCAATATTACAACATAGATGCCAGCTTTGTTTTGCCTTGTTTAATCAAGGTAAAATGGTCTAACAGGTTGAGTAGAAGACAAATCGATCTTTTGAAATCGTTTTCAGTTTGATCCTTCGAAGCAACCTTTTTTATTTTTATTACACGCTGTAGAGCTGTTTAGAGTATCCATTCTATCACTAGGGAAGCTTCCGATATATTTTATATATCAAATAATAGCTTATGATAATGAATTATTGAGAGTGTTTATATAAAATCTTATTACGATAAATTCTGTATTATGGATAATTCTATATATCAATATCATATTAAGTGATTCTCTATCTGAAATTAAGTGATTTTATTTTAAATAAAATATTTAATATTTTATATTGACTTAATCTTTATTTGTAAATATAGTGTACCATCTATGATTAGACCAAAAAATCGGACATTCTATATAATACAAAAAATTTGTAGAATGAAGAAAAGGCATCCGCCGACAGAACATTGTTGTTAAAACCAATATTTCGGTTTCAAGCGAAACAATTTTCAAGGTAATTGTAAGTTTTTATAACCAAAAGATTTCAAAAGATTTTAATCTTTTGGTTATAAAAACTTACAATTATCTCAAAAATGGATTCTCTTGGAAACCGAAATATTGGTTTTAACAACAATGTTCAGTCGGCGGATGCCTTTTCTTCTTTCAACAATAATGTGAACCGACATACTCGACTCTCTTTCAAATTTGTAGAATATCCAGGAAACTGATAGAAAATCTGCACTGTTATAAATAGTTTAATATCAAAAGTTAAACAGTTAACCTTGCTGATATATTCCTACTTGTATTTTAATATCTAATTTTAAATTGCATTTAGTCGACAAATGCTGATAAGATAGTCTCCGAATCGACTAGTTCCATGCCAGTTGTTAAATGTAAAGATTTTTAATGCGACTTTTATTCCTTTCTCTGTTTTTGATTATTAGATTCAAGCTATGTTGATGATATCTATGAAAGCGAATCGTCAGATGAAGAGTTTGATTTTGATAGCATGTATGCTCAACCGCCAAGAATAAGCTTTAGTCAATCTACGGTCAGTTAAACATATGTAAATCTTTAAATTTAAAAATGCTTGAAATTGTAATAGAAGAATATATTGTGAAATATATCGAACACATTAAAATTTAATATTTTTCAGTTTATATTTTTCGTCGATGTAAAACAAGCTATCAAAACATAATTATACATTTTGGTTATAATTAGATGTTTAAAATTTAAATAAATTTAAAATTTAAATTTAAATTTAAAAATGCTTGAAATTGTAATAGAAGAATATATTGTGAAATATATCGAACACATTAAAATTTAATATTTTTCAGTTTATATTTTTCGTCGATGTAAAACAAGCTATCAAAACATAATTATACTATTTCAGATTTAAGATACTTATTCATATTTAAGATCCGAAAATTTTTCAAAATTTTTCAAAATTTTGATTTCTAATCGTTTCACTTAGAAGTTGAAATTTTAACAATTGAAAAATTATAATAAGATGACATTTATATTTTATTTTTTTGTAATTCTAGTTTTCATAGTTATCAAAAAAAGAAAGGGAACTTTTTAGTCTAAAATGTTTAATAAATGCATTAACCTTTGACCAAACAAGGTAGAACGATATAATTTGATTTGAAATTTTGATTTCTAATCGTTCACTTAGAAGGTTAAATTTTATCTAAGTTTTTAAATATTACTTTTCATGGTTATCAAAAACTAAAAGGAATTAAAACGTTGGACATACAACAAGGTCTCAACTGTAATTAATAAAAACAGTATTTTAATATTTTGTATTTTCTATACAAAACAAAGCAACAACATATCCTCGTACACAGAGAATGCAATTGAAACGAAATGAAATATTTAAATATTTTTTGAAAAGTCAATTAAAAGACTATTAAAAGTTTAGTTTGAAATATCAATGAATGATGAAAATTTACTCAAATCTTAAGCTAAAATTACTTATATTTTTTGAAAATTAAATATGTGAATATTAAAAGTTTATTTCAATTTATCAATGTTTTATGTTCTCAATTTTTTTGTTTGATTTAAATACAATCAAACTTTCCATTTGTTAGAAAAAGTCAATTACAGGAAAAAAGAGTAAATATTCAAGGCTTAGCAAAAGATTTAGAAGATTTTTTAAAAGAATGATATCGAACACTGATCTGATTATGAAGATATTTATGTTTAACTTGAAAGAAATACCATATATCATTGGAGGAATTATATGTGCAGTTGTCGTTGCGGCAGTTTTACCTGTATTTTCTATCCTGTTTACGGAACTATTTAATGTAGGTATTTGTTTTAATTTACGAATTAGAATTATCAGTAAATCTATTTAATTTCAAATATTGAAGTAAAATATCTTATTTACTTGATTTACAAATAAATAATTGTTTGTTTAATATTATTTATTAATAAATAAGACAGATGACCACCTTTGCCGAATTTAATCGTTTTAGCTTTTGGTATGTTAATAGTGAGCTCATTTAAATGACAAAAATTAGATAAAGTATTCAAGGCCAGATTGACACTCAACAAGTCCATTAAAAGAAACATTAAATCATCGGCATACATTATTGGAGTAAAATTGGTTATATTACCAAGAAGATGACTTGGTATATCCATAATTTTTAACAGTAATATATGGTGCTTAAAAGTTCTCATTGCAGGATTTTGCGGCTCGCATCAAATCAGTCTGAGTAAAATATGATTGTTCGAATGTAATCTTCGATTATGCATTGCCATACGCTGATATTCTAGCCCTATCAAGAAAGATGTTTCCTTTTAATACGAGTGTATTCATTCAGTATTCGAGGAAGACCATCCACTAAAATATTCCTAATAAGCAATTGGCTGTAAAATTAATGCATTATTAAATATTTTTGTTATACTAAAAATAATGTATTATTTATTTAAATATTATTTATTTGACTGTTAATTTTTGTAATTCCTTGACAATAAAACATATCAATACATATGAATAATGAAAGCTCAAAGTTTGTACGGATTTACTGATATAGCAGTTCATAATACTTTATATTCGTCATACAAGTATGAATTGTTATCCTTCGAATGTAATCGTTTTCTTTCTTTAATATTGAATTGTCAAGATTATGTTTTTCATAATAAGTTGATTATACAAAACATTATACAATTTGTTTTTCTAATCGATTATTTCGTGCTTCAATCTGTTATTTGCATTTACAACATATTGTAATCCTTATTTCGCGTCATTTATCAATTCCTTTTGCATTTTTGTGTGAAGACTGGGATGAAATCGTCGGAATATCAGTATAGTCCGGCAGTAATAACACGATAATTTCGTTATATTTTTTCAAATAATTTCTATTTACACGTTAAATAAAAATATGTTTTATATTTTATCTTATATTTTATCCAGTATTTATTAGTCAATTCATAAAAATGACGTTTATTTTGAATTTCAATTTTTTAAACTTGATTTAAATTATAGAAAATCTAAAAACAATTATTAATTTTATTGTTTAATTATTAAATTTTGATTTAGCATTATTATTTTTCGTTTATTTTATCATTATATTAAATACGTAGACTCAGTTAGCTGATTTGATCTACTATAATCCTTCAACTACTCCTCAGCAGAAATATTTATCGTTTAAATATGGTTTCGCATGTTCAAATTTTGCCAATTACAGAATAAGTGCTGAATGGGATATTAAATTTAAGTTAAATTAATATACAATATATGTCTGATTTACAAATCTAACTGATCATCAAATTAAATTAAGAATTTAACAATTTATAATTCATTTATAATGAAATCATTACGATTACAAATAAAGAATTATTGGAGCTTGATCAAAAAAGAGGAAATTATTTTTCGATATTTCACTAACTTCTGTTAGCCTCTTCACAAAATTATTGAAGATGCTAATTTAAAAGCATTTTAGGTAATTTTCTGAAGATGCTAACAGAAGTTATCGAAATATCAAATAAAAGTTTCCCTCTTTTTTGATCCAGCTCTAATAATTCTTTATGAATAATGGATCATTATCAACTATTTAAAATCAAATTAAATGTTTTTCTACTACAATTACAGATTTTTATTTGAACGGCTGATTAGTGTCTTTAATTTCAATAAGAATAAGTGCTGCACGAATTTAGGCCCGTATTTTTATCGATCGAATATCATCGAACCTTTACAGTTGTAAAGGTAATAATAAAAAAGATAATAATAGCAATTATTTTATTGCTGGACAAAATCAAAAATTATAGCTTACAAATTTTTTTTCTCCGAACCTTAGTCGTAAATGTAAAACAATTAAAAGTTTTTAAGGTATTTACGAAGCCGGTTGAAGAGCAGATAGCGATTACTAAAAAATTATCCTTGACAATATTTGGACTGGGCGCGTTTGGAGGATTGTCAACGCTAGGCTATGTAATTATTAAATATATTTTATGTCATTTTCGTAAGATGATTTTATGTTTAACTTTCAAATCCAGAAATTAGCATAATATGTGCGCTAAAAATATTTATAAATTAATTAAAAAATTACGATTTATTATTAATCATCTAGGATTAATACTTAATAATATAAAATATTATATAATATTATATAGATGGATGTAATAAAATATTATATAATATAATATTATATAATATAATATAATATTATATTATAATAGATAGATGGTCATCGCCATCCATATGCACATGGCGAAAAATATAATGGGCCAAAATATAACAAACAACTCATCGTCTTAGCTTTTATCAATGCGACTTAGTTAAAACTTTGATGCTATTTGTAGACACGTAGTGAGCAATCTTGGTAAATAAAAATAGTCACTAGTAGTCTGGTCCAGTCTTATTAATTCGTCGATATGTTCACAACTTTATGGGAGTTAATGGGAGTTTATAATCAGCATCTGATAATTTAAGATGCCATTCTTCTAGTTATCTTGATTGAAATAATTAAAGAGAAGATGATGTTTATATGTTTCAAAGTAGCATCATTACATAGTAAATTTGTGTACTAATTGAGTAAATGTTCGTGAAGATTTACCAAAGTTACCAAAACCAACTAAATGTTTGGGTAAATTATTCCTATATTTTGATCTAATTAGTTGCTAGTTGTAATCTAGCCGTGTAGTCGTCTAAGGATGAAAACTCTTGAGATGTGTGGGATCCATCAAAAGAAAAAATTTGGCACTCAACATCCCCTGATGTGCAAGAAGTACAATATCTGACAATAATAAAGGTACAGTCAGCCACGCCATTTAACGCAGTTTGGAATAGATTTCGACGTAAATCAATATCAAATAAAAATATAAAATATAAATATAAAATATAATATGATATTTACTACTCATTAAAGCCAGACGCGGAAGAACTACGATAACAGTAACAAGTACCGTTTCGTCATCACAATGATTCATCTGTGGCAGATTCATCCAACTACTATATGCAGTAGACTTATGACATACGACAGACACGAGTCATGTGCTTGAGGTACTAGAAAAAGATGGAGTGCTACAGATCCCTCCAACTACTGGATGCAGTGGAGGTATGACATACGACACAGACACAAGTCGTGTGTATGAGGTACTAGAACAACTCTAGTAACCTCATGGAGTGCTAAAAACAGCACTACTGATTCAATAAATAAGATCATTAGCAAAAGCATTGGCAAAATCCAGCGCAGGTCTCATTTATATCGGCAAATTTCTTTTTATGAATATTCTCAAGAGAGAATTAGACCATTCCGAGTGAATTACGTTACAAATAATTAAATCAGAGGCGGAAGAACAATGATAACAGCAACAAGTATCGTTTCGTTATCACAATGACTCATCAGTACCCGATTCATCCAATTACTGGATGTAGAGGAGCACTGGCATACGGCACAGACTTAAGTCATGTGTATGAGGTTCTAGAAAAACTCTAGTAATTGTATAGAGTGCGGCTTTGCTGCTTCACCGAATAGAGCCATTAGCTTAAAGCTCTTGACCACAATCGAATCAATTTGAAATGTAAATCAATATTTTTATTCAATACTTAAACGAACAGACATTTAATATCAAACAAAGCTTTAGTTCTTATCATAATATCGTTTTTGATGGATGGTACTCCGTCTCGAACAGTTGAATATATAAATACATATTTGTAAGTTATTTTGTAATCATTTTTTCCTAAAACGTGTGAAGAATGCAAGTGAAATTAATTATTAATCTTAATAATAAATTAATTATTAATTTAATTAATTATTTGCTTTTAGTCGTTCCTACTTGGTAAATCCGGTGAAGAATTAACGTTCAGAATGCGATCTCGCTCCTTTTCATCTATGCTTTCTCAAGATATGTCTTGGTTTGATATGGAGGAAAATCGTGTTGGTGCACTTTTAACACGATTGTCGTTAGATGCTTCGCAGTTGAAAGGGGTATTGTATATATTAGTTTCTAAATTTCTTAGTATTTTTTCTAGATGACAGGGCAGCGAATAGCGATACTAATTCAAAGTGCATCATTTGTTATAATAGGTGGTACGTTGTGCTTTATTTATTCATGGGAGATGACATTAACTATGATGGCGATAATTCCGTTAGTTCTTTTTGGAGGAATAATACAGGTGCATATTTTGCTAATTGATTTCTTTATTTATTTTTCCATATCCACCAAATACGCCAAAGCTATTCTAAACTGTTTTTACCTTTCCATCTTAGTAGTGACCTATTAATTTAAACTTACAATTTGACACATGAAATAAGTTTTAATGTTTAATTCATTAATTCATAGATTTGATACTCTAAATACTGCCTTTTAATGCTGAGTTAATTAATTTACATGTTTTTAATAATTAAACGTTATTTTAAAATCTGCTAAAACTGATTTTAATTGAATTTCTAAACTCAATAATTGAAATAATTTAATTAAAATGATGATTAGTAGCAAGAAATCAATCAACTATTTCATTGTAATTTTATATTTTTATTATATTTATATTATATTTTCAATTAAAAACTATTTTTAATGTTTATTTTTAATAATTTATTTTAGAGATATCAAAAGCCAATTTAAACTCCTAAATTTGTGTAGTCGTTAGAGAAATCTGTATAGTATAAGACATCCCGACCGCTGAGTTCACCTTCAAGGAATTAAGGAAGCAATTCGAAGCTATAGAGTTGTACGTAAGTTGTAGATCAGAGATAGAATTGGAAAGTCACTAGAAGATCGTTGGAGTAGAGAAATAGGTTTATCTGAGTACCATTTACACATAAATATGAAGGCCGGTCACGTATGTACAAAAAATAATAAAGGACTGAGTGAATCGCTTTGGAAAACTTCAATTTATGAAGTTTAACTTATTTATGTGACTAGATATAAACGTTAAATTAACATTAACTAAAACTACTATTAATTTATATCGTAAAGATGACATATTTAAATTTACAAGAAACATATTTTTGCATGAGCATTCATGCATACCATATAATATAAAATATAATACATTAAATAATGAAATTTTAAGAATTGCAACAATATGTAATGATATTGGCTTTCTTCAAAATCATTTAGATAATTTAATAGATGCATATTTTAAACTAGGTTACTATAAAAATAACATCAAGCAGAAAATAGTAAAATATATAAATCAACACAATAATATAAAGAATAAATTTAAACTCTTAAGTGGCAAATTTTTATGGATAGATAATAAATAATATACTTTGTATTAGAATAAGATACTAGATAGTTATTTTAGAGGAAATACATCATTAGCATGTATTTGGCCCCGCTGCTATGTTGGGTAGAGGAGTTAGGGGCCGAAACCTGATAGCATAGCAGTTCCACCTGATGACCTCTAATTCTTATTCTGATACAACGTCTGTTATTTATTAGTCAATTCATAAAAATGACGTTTATTTTAAATTTAATTTTTTTAACTTGATTTAAATTATAGAAAATCTAAAAACAATTATTAATTTTATTATTTAATTATTAAATTTTGATTTAGCATTATTATGTTTTGTTTATTTTATAATTATATTAAATACGTAGACTCAGTTAGCTGATTTAATTATTTATGTTAACTTATTTAACTTATTAATATTTAACTCATAAATAAGTTAATAAATTTCGTCAAACTCTGTAAAAATATTTGATGGGATCACATGCACTTTCCTGCAGGAAATTGGAACTTATTTAAATTTAACTTATTTATGTGCAAATGAATAAAAGACTGAGAGGATCGCCTTGGAGATTTCCAATTTCCTGCTTAATGCAGGAAAGTGCATGTGATCCCATCAAATATTTTCACAGAGTTTGACGAAAATATATATTAAAAATAGAATTAACAAATATCTCAATAGTTTGATATAGACACAATTCTTTCAGCCGAAGAATCTCTCTATTAATGCGATTGAAAACTTTAGAAATGTCGTCAAACAGTCCATACCGTGTCCATACTTATAGATAGTGTTTAGGACAACGCTTCTAACTAAAGCAAAGAGCTTATATAGTGGACCTTTCCAGACGAAATCCATATTGCTCTTTGGTAAGATTAGCTCTGCAGTAATTTAGATAGCTCATTTAAGTGAGCTACAAATCAACTATGTTTCGATAGCTCCTGCTAGCATCATCAGAATTACAAAAAAAATGTTTTACATTTTTAAATGTGAAATATTTAAAAATATTTGTAATATTTTAAAATGCATTTTGTATTAAAGAAATTTATTCATAGAAACTGCAATGTACTACATTTTTGATTTAAATGAGCTACAAATCAACTTATACATTTCGAGACTTCAGGAAACTCTAGTTTCCTGTTTAAAGATTTGTATTGTTTCAGAACTTAGAATTACTTAAATATTGCTAAATTAAATCAATAACGGCTTGTAATTGTATTTTTAATTTGAATAAAATATTATTATATTTGAAAATGAAACATCACTCTCATGTAAATTTTGTTGAAACAATTCTAAAATGTTGTATTTGAATAGAATTAGCTCACGATTACTAAACATGATGTTCTGGTGGCACAATGATAGATTGAATTCAATATTCTCACAAAATGTGAGCAGCATCAATAAAATATTGTTTTATATTTCGCGTACTGATACGAGCATAATCAGAAACAGAAAAAAAACATTTAAAGCGTGTATTTTAAGCAAATTTCAAAGAATTTAAAGAATTTGTTTTATTTTCCCGTAGTATAAATTTATCGAATACAAATCAATGCGTACAATACAGATTTTGTACTGAGATATTCCAAATAAATGCAAACAATTTCGTATTTAGTATTTAATTTTTGTTTTATAGATAAAAAAATTTCTATACATAATCTTTTATTGTATTACGGATAAATCTTTAAGTCATAGATACTTATATTCGTTATAGAAGTTCAAAATTTTAAGTTCTGTCAAATAAATTTTAATTTTTTAAATTCAATTTTTATTAAATATTATATAGTTTTATCGCATAAGTATACTCTACTTTTGTAATAGAGCAAATTTGGGCTTAATCCCCTTTGCCAAAACACTAGAATTATTGTTCTAGTTTTCTCAAGTTTATCAACAATTAACAAAATATTAAAAATACCGTATTTTGTGTCGTCGTCGACCACTGGTTGAAGACGTACATAGCCCTAAAGCCTTATAAAGCATACTGCAAAGCCTTATACTGACACTATCAAATCGCAGACCCTATATTGTTTAATTATGAATAGAAAATTTTAATTTAAGATAAATTTGAATTATAGGGTCAAAAGCTAAACAGAACAGTAAAGAGTAAATCTGGAGGAAAGAAAAACACAGTATCATGGGAAGAGGAGGGCGGTAAGGTATGCCTGCTTTTATCAATAACGTGATGTCACGGTAAACGAATTTAGATGACCTCTGAAACATTAAACAATATTCGTACAGTGGTATCAATGAAGCGAGAACATATATTTATTGACAAATTTGAGTATTTCTATAAGCAATTATATAAGTAAGGAGCTTTATTATTTAAATATATAGTATAAAAATTATATTATAATCTTTATATTTAAAATAATGTATTGCAGTTTGATGTTTTTATTCGAGCAATATCGTAAATGTTTCATAGCTTTTAAGTTTTTATCTTTTCCAACAGCTAGAACACTAGTTTCTTTATCGATACAATGAAGGTATCAATGAAGTGTGAGCATTTATTAATCGACAAATTTGAGTATTTCTATTAGAAGATATATATAGTCAGACGATTCATTATTAAAAATGTATATATTAAGTTTCTATCTTAAATTCGAAGTTCAATTAATAGATCATTAGATTTAAATTATTAATAATTAATAATTAATTGATAATTTAATAGCTTTACGCAGTGGATTTCACTAATTTACAATTGATTGTATTATTTTATTGTATTATAAGATTAACTATTCAATAGTATTTGCAAAATAATATTGTATTTGTTTACGGGTTTATCTACATAAGTGTCTACACACATTTTATCTATGATTGTACTTATTGCCGTCAATTAAATGGTTAAGTTTCCCGGTTTGACAACAAATTTTTATTCAAATATTTAACTTTCAAAACTGATTATAGTTTTACATTATTTTATTTTGGATTTTGCTTGTATTGATCATTAAATAATTTTAATTTCTATATTACTGAAATAACCCTGTAATAAATCTGAAGTTATGAATTTCTAGAGCTTTTATGTAGATTATAAATTATTAAACCGTCATATAATCATATAATCCTAGATATGTTCTGAGTTCCACAACATATTCTTGATTTTTAATATTTAGACATATCTAAATATAAGCTATTCAAATTTTTATAGTTTATTATCCGTAAAATTTAATATATAAATCAACAACAAATTATTAAAAATGAATTTAAACTCTTAATTATTAAATAAATCTAATCTAAAACAAAACGGTAAATGAAAGGTGATTAACAACGAATAAAATATTATTTAATTTATTATCTTATATCTTAATATTTTAAAAATATTATATTAATATCTGTTAATATCTAATGGGTATATCAATTAATGAATTTTGTACCATTCGCATTAAGACCACAACCATATCATACTGCAATGCCTAGAAATCTCATAACAAAATACAAAAGGAGATGCTGGATTGAATAAGATTCCGTTGTAAATCAAATCGTCGTATAATTATAGATTAGTAATTTAATAAATAAAATATTTTTAAATACATAAGGGGACAAAATGAGCTGTATTCTATGTATGTATCATTTCTTCGTACTTATACATTTTCTATTTTGTGAAACATGAAAGTATCATTTGTTGACTTTTCGAAATGGGATGGATTACTGAAAACGACTACATCAAAGAATGTACGTTCCATACTTACACCGAGGAACCCATTACACAGTATATCAGCACGAGCATCATATGTTTTCAGGTACTGGAGTTAAAGAGTGTTCTGTACGCGCACTCTAACATACAAATTAAAACTTCTTTACAAAAATCGCGAAGTTAATTATGACAGATGGAGTTGAATGTGCCCCTTTTGAACGATAGAACATGCCATGTTGTCACTCTCACCGCATTGATACTTTTGCTACAAATTTTGGGTGTTATAGCATATTGAACAGACATAACATCTCGAAACGCTTTCGTTGACAATTGACATTCCGAGGAAACTAATGCAAATATTGTTAACCAATTCGAAACACCTTACATGGATGTATATTCTACAGATTGTCGAATCACAGACGTGATCTCTAGCTTGTGCTTGTCACCAAACCTACGATGTTCTTTATTGTGTTCATTTTGACTTGCTGACAATATGTGTATTACCGATAAACCAATTCCTAATCAGGTTATTTATATATGAATGATAGCCGTGCGGCCTTGTACTGTCTGAGTGATTTCCTGTCAATATTTCGTGTTTAAAGTCCATTTATATTGTTTAGTAACAAATATACTTCTGTTAAACCAACATCAATGTCCTCGCCAAACATGGAATTCATGAATTTTGTGTAAATAGCATTTTTCAGATCATCCAATTATTCAATGTCATAATCAACGGCACGGAATAGGTGAGTCCATTTTGACTGAACTGTAAGAGAATATGTTATAAATGCGAAATGTGCATTGGCACTAATAAACGACATTAGCAACATTCATGACTAGATTTGACATTAATAAAAACTGCTAGCAGCAACACTTTCTTACAAACTTCTACGTGCCAATAAAAGTAACTATTACCCTAAATTCGTCATCATTAATAATCAATCATCATTTCCAAAGATACATTAAGCGAGATTTATGTTTCGTTTAGGTATGAGCAACCTCGATTTTCTTGGATCGTTATGATATCCATACTGCTCAACTATTGAATAAAGAAGACGCCATACAGTGACAGAGGGTCACTAAGGGGATCTCCTTAGTGACCCATTCTGCATATACTAAAATTACTTCCTTGTTCAACAAGTATAGCATTTAACTAGCACGGATTTCTCATAATCAATTTTAGGGATAGGTATATTTTATTGACATTTTCAAGAATTAGACACATATATGACTAGTTTAACAAATTATTTGATTATTACTTCTTTAAATCAATCCAGTTCCAGATCAATCTAGTTCGGCTCGCGGAATTTTTAGAGTTAATAAATTCTTGATTAAAACTACTTACATTTGAGAAATAATATACATACAACTTAATACAAGCGATCCTGCGTTTCATGGGGTCATCGTCGAGGGAGAATCGGATTGACAATTGTGTCATATGCCATGGACAATTTCGACTAAATAACACAGTCCGTCTTCGTATACACAGGTCAGTTTCAATGAGGTGCTCGGGTTCCCGTAAAATACCGGCTACATCTAATCACCCACTTGTCGGCACGGTTCGAGGGCCGGTTTATGTAAATCACGCAGATTACGATGTTCTATCAAAGCATGTTAATAACCAATCTGGTTCTTCAGCTGAAGAACTCATGGTCACTCCGGGAATTGATTTGAATGCTTGATCACTCGAACTCCTACGGAAAGTCTGGATGGCTCCAATTAGCACTGTGAAGCGCATTCCATAGAATTTGCGCCTTCGAATATCAGAGTTATTCTCAGCCCTTAATCTTAAGGCCATATGTTCGCAGTCCATACATAATTGGGTTCGTATCTTATGTTTCCCGAAACTGTGCTTACAAACTATGACGGCTCGCGGTCAATCTGAGGATAATGTCCGGTCGCGGATGACTATATGTATGAGGTGGTTTGAAGATGGTAAGAAAGTGTTAGTCTGTCAACCTTGAAGAATCGTCCTTCCAAAACAGCCATGAGATCTTCTTCTAAGCTCGACATCGCAGAAGCCATCGATCTGACAAGCAACGGTAACTCGAAAAAGCCATGCGTCGCTTAACTTCTAGCGGCATCTGTGAATCGTCATTTTATACTCGAGAGAAGCTCGTTTTGCTACATCCGTCGTCCGATGATGCCCGTTTCTCGCCATCATCAACTTCGTCACTGCCTTTGTCGGTAGATTCTGATACCGTTCAAGCTGCAATATCGTCATTTTATCCTTCCACTTCTCCCGGATGTTTTGGGTTGCGAGCAGAGCATCTACAGGATATGCTGGTGGTCGACCACAGATCCCTTCTTTACCGTATTACAACGTTGGTCAATCACATGATTGCAGGGTTACCACCACATGATCTCGTACGTTTCGTCGCAGGGGCTAATCTCCTTACCTTGAATAAGCCTGACAGCTTGATCCGTCCAATTGCAGTTGGTGAGACCTTGTGACGTCTCTGTTCCTAGTGCATATGCATTAAACTTCGTTCGCACTTTTCTGCAGCCCTTCATCCCCACCAACTCGGTGTAGCTATACCAAATGGTATCGAAGAGATTATACAGCATGCTCGATTATTAAATCACGTCACCGACAAGATGGTGACCTGATATGGATCAAAATCGACTTTACAAATGCATTTAACTCTCTGAGTCGAAAATACATTACTGACGCTATAAGAAGATTTTTCCAGAACTTTCCAAATGTGTAAATTATTGTTATGGCAGTGGATCGAGTTTACGATTTGGAAATTTGGAACCCCTTTCATCCTTAGTCGGTGTTCAGCAAGGAGACCCTTTGGGCCCGTACCTATTTTGCCTTGCGATAAGCCCAATCATTGCCCACATTTCAACAATCGATGGTATTATTTTCAACAAATGGTATCTCGACGATGGAGTTGTGGTCGGACCTAATAAGTTTATGGCAGAGACATTGACACACTTATCGTCACATTTTCATGCCATTAAGAATGAATATAAACTGGAAGAAGGCAGAGGTAATAGGCGAGGCCAGTCATATCGAAACAATCCGAGGATCGCTCCGTTTTATCTGTAACTTGAAACTGTCCAAAGACTTTAGTATCTTAGGTAGCCCGGTTGGCTCTAGGGAATACTGCGCCAACTACTTGATCACCGAATTACTTCCACTTTTGATACAGGATCTAGGAATCTTAGAATCTCTGCCGGACCCTCAGGCTCTCAGGTTGCATTCACCTTACTTCTTAATTGCGCATCCGCACCTAGGGTAAACCATTTGATGAGCACCGTCGATCCTGGTTTCGCAGATGAATTTTTTCTATCTTTCGATCGTTCGATCAAAGAAACCTTTGCCAGAATAACTTCCATCACCCCAACAAGCAGACGTGGATTCAAGCATGTTTGCCTCTGAGAATGGGAGGTGTGGGACTACGCAGCTGCCACATGCATTCCCCTTCAGCATTCATATCGAGCATACACTTGGTCTCCAATCGGCTAAATTTGGATCCAGATATTTTTCCAGGATATGGATCCACCAAAGAAAAGATTTCGTCACTTTTCTAACGCGAATTAGATAGTTTTTCGACTAAACAAAACACACTTCCTAAGCTCATTGATGAAGATTCATTTAAACGATTATTGCAGACGGCTAACGACTTCAACTCTTCCAGACTATTTGCAACAGCCTACCCTTACGCTTGTGCCTGGCTGCAGGCTATAGCAAACAAGGCGACACGGATGAATTTAGCACCCAACGAATTTTGTGTCCTTCTACGCTTTTGGCTGGGCCTACCCCTTTCAATGACGATTATAGATGTCGGCGTTGTCTTCGGCAAGCGACAAGTTTGGCTTTCATGTATTGACCTGTCAGTTCGGCGGATTTCCTGGCATCCGGCTTGACGGGGTCCGCGACATCGTTTTCCAGGCAGCAGTGTCAGCGGGATTACGGGTTGGTCGAGAGGTTCCAAATCTCGCCAGGAACTTGCGAGAACGTCCAGCTGATATTTTAATTTACGAGGACCCTCCACTGGAGGTTGACTTCGCCATAACCAATCCCTACAAAGTGCGTTCGTGACCATAGCCGCCAACATACTCTCTTATGCTGCGAATTGATACGCTATATGTGTCAAAGACAGAAAATATCAGCAAAAGATGGAGGAAGGTGGGTATAGCTTCGTGACAGCGGTTGTCGAGACTTATGGAGGATGAAACAATCCAGGAGAAAAATTAATTCGATTAATAGCACGATCGATGTCCTGGAGAAACGGGATCCCTTACAGTAAAGGAGTGGGTCACTTATTTCAAGAGAGTGTCAGTAGCCATCATGAGAGGCAATGCAAAGGCTATTTTGAAAAGTTTAGATGAACTGGGCTAACCGTTATTGGAGAAGGACCTAGGACAATGTAACGACCTACAACCCCGATTTAATATTGCAACAATCTCAAGTCTTAACTCATACACTTCACAATTTCTCAGTGAAGAAAGCGAAATTGACATCGAGAACTCCTTGATCCGAACGGATCAAAAACAAGGACAAGATGAGAAGAACACTAATCGCAAAAAGCGTGGAGGGTTTTCGCTACGGGAGGCAGCAGCAAACGATGATTCCAGTATAATGGCGTCAGCAGATATCCAGCACAACCATGTGCCGAATAAGATCGTTCAGGAATGACAATGCAACTCAGACCTCCGCCTTCCAGGCAGAAATTGCACAGTTAAAAAAAGATTTATTTAACGTGGCAAATGAGTGTATAGTGAAATATACAGTTAATCAGTCTTATTATCACCACGTTCTACTCTAACAAGAAATCATTCTGCGTGAACTCATTTCAAATGGATATGAGGCCCTAGACAAAATCAGGTACGAACCCCTGACTGACCGTACCAAACTCGACTCCTGCAAGGAGCTCGACATTCATATCATTCCTGACAAGGACAACAAGCAGCTGCACATCATCGACACCGGCATTGGCATTACGAAGGGCGACATGGTGAACAATTTGGGCACAATTGCCCGCAGTGGGACGCGGGCCATTATGGAGGCCCTAAAGAGCGGAGCCGACATCAGCATGATTGGATAGTTTGAAGTATGCTTCTACTCGGCATATTTGATCGCGGACAGGGTCACGGTCGTGTCCAAGCATAATGACGACGAGCAGTACATCTAGGAATCGATTGTGGGCAGAAATTTCACGGTGCGCAAGGACATCACGGGTGAACGTCTGGGACGCGGGATAAAAATAACACTCTGGCTAAAGTAGGACTAGTTGGATGAGTACCTTGAAGAGCGCGAGATCAAGGACATTGTGAAGAAGCACTCCCAGTCCATCCAGTATCCTATTATGTTGGTCATGCAGAAGGCGCGCGAAAGGGAGATGTCAGATTACGAGGCTGAGCCCGATGGGGCCGAGAAGAAGGAGGAAGACAAGATAAACGTGAATGAACAAGCCGAGAAAGATGACGAAGATAAGCCCGAGAATTATGTATGCATTTTTATAGACATATATTTATAAGATTAAAAGCATTCTTCGCGTAAACCGACAATATTCCACATTTTTCACTCAAGTGAAAAATACCAGACCTGGCTGTCTTACACACAGACCTGTTTTAGACCAGATCAAACCTGGATGTCTTCGAAACCATTGTTGGAATATGCATGCCTCATAAAACAGTTCTTTATACTTTCCCGAATTCCAGCTATTAATTATTCTCTAGGAGACTTTATTATTGTACAAATTCTTCTTGATTGTATCGATTGTAACATTAATTGGCACATTACTACATAATCTTTCAAGGACCGTTGTTCAAGTAAACTAAGGCTCGCTACGGCGTGGAATTTTTCAATTAATAATTTGTTTGCTAGCAGTGCATTTTTGAAGTTTTATATGGTTTGGAACCATATAAATATTTGGAATCATATACATGCATTTTATAGACTTTTCGGAATTTGAGAACTCTGGACGTTGTGTGACCGCGACTGGTCTAGTTGATGTATCTTCTTCTTATTCTTCGCCTTTTCATGGCAGGCTAGGGTCGGCGGCTTTGATAAGTCTTCTCCATACTTCTCGGTTTTGTGCTAGAGCTGGCGCTAGGTCACATGTATTCAGATCTTCATGGATTGTATCCATCCATCTTTTCTTAGGGCGGCCACGAGGTCGTACGCCTTGAACGATTGGCTCGGCTCGGCATGCTGCTGTTTTGTCAGCCCTGTGAATGTGTCCGAACCATCGTAGTCGATGTTCCCTCGCCTTGAGGTTTATTTGCGTTACACCGAAAAAATGGCGGATGTTGGTATTCGGAATCCTATCTAGGCGTGTTACTCCATAGGACCAGCGCAGCATATTCATCTCCATGGTGTGCAATTTTCTTTTGGCGTCTGAATTTGATGGCCAGCATTCTGTGGCGTATAATGCAACCGGTCTCACAACTGTTTTGTAGATTTTGGCTTTAAGCTTTAGTGGCATTCGTCGGTCACATAATATTCCTGAAAGGCTTCGCCATTTTAGCCAAGCTGCGTTAAGGCGCCCCTTTACATCTTTATTTATAGTACCATCCGATGAGAGGTAGTACCCCAGGTATTTGAAGGTAGTACACTTTTCGAGTGGCTGCCCGTTGATCTCGATGGAGCCAGGTGTTTTATATCCTAACTCAAGATACGCAGTTTTACCAATGTTCAGCCGCAGCCCGTATTGTGATAGGCGATCAGACCAGTTTTGGACTTGCTGTTTCAGGTTTTCGCGTGTTTAAGTAGCAAGCATAACATCGTCTGCATATAAGAGGGTCCACGGGACATCGTTGTACAGTTTATAAGTAATCGTATCCATACATAAGATGAATAGCAGGGGTGACAGGCTACTGCCCTGATGTACGCCAACCGTGATCGGATATGGTTGAGAATCGCCGGTAGCGCAGCGTACTATGCTGGTTGTGTCCGAGTACATCAGTTTAATCCAGTCAACGTACTCCTCTAGGACACCGTGTTGTCGCATGGAGTACCAGATAAGAGAATGTGGCACCCGATCAAAAGCCTTCTCCAAATCAAGGAAGGCCATATGTAAACTCTGCTGCTTTTCTCGGTGTTTTTCCATCAATATCCTTGCTGCTTGTATGGCATCTGTGGTTGATACATTTTTGACAAAGCCACACTGGTTAACGGCGATATTTGTCAGAACCCTTAGTCTTTTGTCCAGGACATGCTCAAAGATTTTCATTGTGTGGGATAATAACCGAATAGGGCGATAATAGCTACAGCTAGCAATGTCACCCTTCTGTTTCCAGATGGGGATTGTAAACGAGCTTTTCCATGCTTTAGGTACTTCGTGCTGTAGAACTATTTTGTTGAAAAGATTCGTGAAAAAAGCTATGCCCGCAAGTCCGGTGAGTTTCCAAACCTCGCCAGGAATTCCATCTGGTCCAGTAGCTTTTCCGTTTTTCATCTTTCTTACTGACTCAGCTACTTCTGCGGTTGTGATCTCCGGAACTGGTCTAGAGGTGCATATACCCATACATAGATCAGGATGGGGGAATTCTATGTTACATATTTCGTTGTAATGTTCGCGCCATCTGTCCTGAATTTCTCTATCATCTCGCAGTATAGTTCCATCTTTACTCTTGATTTTGGCAAAGTGAATGATGTCTTTGGCGGCATTTGATCGAGACCTTGCAAGGCGGTATATATCACATTCACCTTCGGGGGACTCTAGATTATTGTACAGGTCTGCGATGTAATTATTTTTGCTCTCTGCCACTTTCGTTTTGGCAATCCTATTTTGTATACGTTAACGTTCTTTATCGTCTGAGAGCTGAGACAGTTTCCACTTTTTATATGCGTCCTTTTTACCTCGTACAGCATGTTGGACCTCTTCATTCCAGAACCACGTTTGTTTGTCAATAAACTTTCGACCTGGCTTGGTG
The DNA here is from genome assembly GCA_012934845.2 of Pomphorhynchus laevis. Taxonomy (NCBI): domain Eukaryota; kingdom Metazoa; phylum Acanthocephala; class Palaeacanthocephala; order Echinorhynchida; family Pomphorhynchidae; genus Pomphorhynchus; species Pomphorhynchus laevis. The sequence continues at coordinate 102,242 of WNNJ02003741.1, forward strand.
ACACCGAGGATTGGTTGCGCTGCATTGGATATATTTCGGACGGCAGATTCCCAACACTCGTTTACATCCTCTGTTAATGATGTGGTCTGGATGGCCAAATGGAGAGCAGGGGTTAGTTTATCTCCGCATTCTCGATGTTTCCACCACTTAATATGCGCATGTTTAGTCGTTGGGAGTCTGTTAATTGGCGTTGGTATTAGGGTATCCATTACCAGTGGGAGGTGTTGACTAGCAACTGGTTCGAAGGGAATCACTTTGGTGTTCTTGACTAGTTTAAGATCGGTTCGGCGGCATGCCCAAAAATCGATCTGCGTCTTGTGGTTTCCACTGGAGTACGTGACTAGGTGAGAGTTTCGTTTGGCGAAGAAAGTATTGCACAGTGCAAGGTCTTGTGCTTGCGCCCAGTCAAGGATCCTTGCTCCATCTTCATTTAGAGTTCCGATACCCAGGCCACCGTGGTTTCGTTGGAACGAAGGATGTTCGGAGCCGACATGGCCGTTTAGGTCTCCGCCAACGAAGACAATTTCATCTTCCTTGATAGATTGGGTCGCGTCACTGAGTCTTTGCCAAAAATCGTCCTTTTCTTCGTCGGAGCAACCTTGTTGAGGAGCATATGCTGAGATTATTACTACTCTGCGTGTTTTGATATCTAACGCGGCTAACATAATGCGGTCTGAGATTCGTTGTATCGCTGTAATAGATTGTTGCAAGTGCTCAGATAATATGATCCCGACTCCATTTCGTCCTTTGATAGTGCCGTGGTAATAAAGCTTATACCCATCGCCGATCTCTTTCGCTTTGTAACCTTTCCATTTAGTTTCCTGAACAACTGCAATATCGACATTGCGTTGTTTGAGGTTGGCAGCTAATTCTCTGCTTTTTCCGGTTAGTGTACCGATATTTAGTGACATTAGACGTAGGTTTCGAGGTTGGACTTGCTCCTTTATCCGACTTCGTCCGTGAGTCGGTAACCCTTTGATATTTGTCACGTCATGCGGGATATGGCGCGCGTCGCTTGCAGGGGACGCCCTAGTAACGTAGTTTGAGGTTTGTAGACTTTTCATTTTGTTTGTGGTTGGAGCGGAATTTTTACGAGTGGATGCCCTTCCTAGCCTCAACCCTCCTACTTTTTCATCCGGGCTTGAGACCGGCATTGGCGGAGTTATTTAGTTGATGTATCGATTATTGAAATATGCCAATGTAAATCATCAAATGACTTGTTATCCAAGTTAGCAAGTGTCATATTTTGATTTGTATTTTGGCAACAATTTACCCTTCAGTTGATACGTGCTGTTCTATTTTTAATACACATACATTCTTTGCATCTTGTATCATTACCATCACATGTAAAACATGACAATATTACTCGTTTTACCTTTTGCCATGATTTTTATGTTCAGCTGTTCAGTGTGTTTTATAGATAAATAGGGTATTTGTTTTTAACTTCTGTAACTTTATTTTAATAAGTAATTATTGAATAGTAATCACTTAAATCACTTAAACATTTAAGTCTGTTCAAGTCTAAAACGCAGTGGAATGAAACATTTTAATGTTGAAACCAATATTTCTGTATAAATAGACAATTAACTAAGCATATTTAATAAATAGCTAAAAATTTATTAATAATTTAATAAATCAAATGATTTTACCCTCGCGGAGTACTCGTAATTATTCAATGTACATTAGCGTATATATATGTTTGAAGCGGTGTTTCGGGATCTATTGAAGATTCCATATATTGTTAAATAATAATTGGAGTCGAATAGAAATAACTGAATTTTATTTAAAAGCTCACTTGTAGTTTGGAAGTGAAGTTTTTTTTACTGTAAAGTGAGCTTTTAAATAAAATTCAGTTCTTTCTATTCGACTCCAATTATTATTTAACTTTATATATAGATATATATCATGATCTATGAATTTCGCTTCATTATCGGTAAATAATAATTTATTAGTAAAAAATAATTTATTTTTTTAGGCAAAATTCGGCGCTTAATTGGAAGACGGCGTTTGGCAACGGAATCGGTCAATCAGTTATGTATTTCATTTTTGGAATAGCGGTCGGTGTCGGAGTAGAATTGCTTATTAAAGAAAGAGTTGAATTCTACAATATATTCCGGTAAGTTTATCAATGCCAATTATTAATTGAGTGATCATAACTAATTTGGATTTAATATGATTTATTAAAACATGAATATTAGAATTTAAAAGTATATATTACTCAAATGTAATTTATATAAAGATTATGTTACTTGCATATCTACTAAGTTTAATACAATATTTGCACTATCGATTTAGTTAAGAAATGCAATTTAATGACATGCTCTCTTTAAGCCATTTTTTGAGAAATATTTAATGAAAATCTATTTAATGTATGTAAATATTAAATCTATTAAAATATTTTTTAATTTAATAAAATATAACATATTTTATAATAATATTTATAATATTTTATAATATATTTTTGATATTTTCAAAGAAAGTATTTGTTGTTATAAAGCTTATTTGGTGAATAAAGGTATTAGATCTAAAGTGTTTGGAACTGTTAATGATCAATTATGCCGATGATTTATCATCACATTCTTGTAGAAAGAAACTAATTTTATTTATGGGAACATATAAAAGATTCAAATTTTTTTTATTATATTTAGTTTAATATATAACTGTAAATTAAATAAATTAAATTTCTATCCCTTCTCAACAGCGAAAGTTATTAATTCCAGGTTCACAATAATTTATGACACTATAAATGTGTTTATAATTTGTCACCTTAAAATTTTTAAGAGAATTCATTTATGTTGTGGTTAAAGATTACCGGACAGTTTGCTCTACAATTTGTATGTTAAATAAAATCCATGCACAATTTAATCAATATTTTATTGTAGATCATCAATATTTTCCAGCTTTGCTTAATGATATTGACAGTAAGACAAGGCTGAAATATTAAAACTAAAGTATAGAATAACTTTGATGACCACTTGATCATTAAATCAAACTATCATCGATCTTTTAATATCGATACAAGATGGTGAATAGATATCTAATTTTTGAATCGCTGTAGATGTTATAGATTCACTTGTTTAGAAATATATACTTCATCCATTGTTTAAACAAGCAAACGAATAAAAATATATTTTTGATTTAAATAGTCCAATATTCTATTTATGACAACAACAATTTTAAATTAACAGTTGAAATCCTAACTAATTAGTTATATCTAAGATCAAATTATTTTCCATTTAAATTTAAAGGGACCATTAAAATTTGACGAGAAATATATTCGAAAATAAATAAGGCACAATACGAAACTAGAATTAAATATGATATTATACGTGTATGTGATAAATATAATATAAATCATCTTATAAATATCTTATAAATATATGATAAGTATATTAATATTATTGAGTATTAAGCAAATTCGACGGAATATTTTAAAATATTATGTAAATAAAAAAGGCACATACGAAAGTAGAATGAAATATGTTACTATACCAATAGAGCAATTATATATTATTATATTTTTAGATTTGCTAATGGAAAATTTTAGAATATTATAAAACCACTATTTGTCCTTTTTTTATTTAGAGTCATATCATTAGTTAACATGGCGGGGTCTGCAGTTGGTCGCGGTTCTGCATTTCTTGTTGATTTTGAAACAGCGAAACAATCTGCCGGCAATATTCTTTCAATAATTAAACGTAAACCTTTAATTGACTCACTATCAAATGAAGGCCAGAAACCAGTAGCTAAATCATCAATCGTATATTAATCATTCGCAAATCTATTTTTAGGATCTCACAGAATTTAATATTAAATGCAAAGATGTCAGCTTTGCCTATCCTACAAGACCTAACATTGTAGTTTTGAATAATGTATCATTTTCTATTCCAGATGGAATTTCAACTGCGTTTGTTGGACCAAGTGGGTGTGGAAAATCAACGATCGTGGCCTTAATACTTCGCTTTTATGACGTGCAAGCTGGCACAGTTGTGCGTAAAATTATTTTTCTATAATATCGTTGTTTTAATTTATTTAGATTTCTTATTTAAATTACTTATTTAGTAATTTAAAATTACTTATTTATTTAAAATTACTTATCATCATACTTATAATTACAAGTAAATCTACATTTATAATGTAAATTTACATTGAATCATAACATTTAATTTTAAATAACTTGAGACAAAACATTTAGATTTTCTGTGGATGTAAAGAATATTAAAATTAATGAAAATTAATTAATTAATTAAAATTTAGAAATATTTAAATTTAGAAATATTGTAAATCGCATAAAAATTAAATTGTATTTAAATTGAAATATTTTATCTGCAATCGAATTTAAGATGAAAAGCAAACATTCTTACATTGTTTGTTGTTTAATTTAACTAACCTTTATAATTCAATTTTAAATTAAATTTCAACATTTTAAAATCAACAAAAATTAAATGCTTAGTTAGTATTTAATATTAAAAGTAATATTTAATATTTAAATTTATTATTTTCATTTTATGCATGTTCCAGTTCGAGTGCTCATAATTAAAATTTGGATGCGCTATTAAAAATATCATATATATAATTGATATTTTGTATATTATTTATTTTATTTTACGTTTAAGTTCACAATAATAATATTTTAAAATAATATTTTATATAATATTTTAGAATTTTAAAATATTTAAGATATTTAAATAATTTGAATATATTTTATATTTTTACTTTAAATTATATATCATAAGTGCTGAATAATAATATTATTATTTTAAAATAATACTTTAATATACTTTAATACTTTTAATATATTTTATATTTTTACTAATATAAATTTAGTAAATATAAGTAATATATTTAATACTAAATATTAGTAATATAAATTTACTAAATTTATAAATTTTTATAAATTTACTTTATATATTTTTTTAATTTATTTATTATTAAATAAATAATAAAAAAAATATTATTAAATTTAATTTTTTGAATTAAATGAAAAATTTATAAAGAATTTACTAACTTTATTATGAATTACAAAATATATAAAATCTAAAATTAAATAATTGTTACCTCTATTTAAAATTTATGCTATTATCTCCTAAATATAAAATCAATATTAGATTGCTATTCGATCAATCAGCACTATCTGAAGGCGATCAGAAGAGCTTGGGCGCCTTGATGTAAATCAAAACTGAGTAGTTATTAGTTTAAACTTTATGGTAGACTTTTAAAAATTTACTTTATATATTTTTTTAATTTATTTATTATTAAATAAATAATAAAAAAAATATTATTAAATTTAATTTTTTGAATTAAATGAAAAATTTATAAAGAATTTACTAACTTTATTATGAATTACAAAATATATAAAATCTAAAATTAAATAATTGTTACCTCTATTTAAAATTTATGCTATTATCTCCTAAATATAAAATCAATATTAGATTGCTATTCGATCAATCAGCACTATCTGAAGGCGATCAGAAGAGCTTGGGCGCCTTGATGTAAATCAAAACATACTGAGTAGTTATTAGTTTAAACTTTATGGTAGACTTTTAAAAATTTACTTTATATATTTTTTTAATTTATTTATTATTAAATAAATAATAAAAAAAATATTATTAAATTTAATTTTTTGAATTAAATGAAAAATTTATAAAGAATTTACTAACTTTATTATGAATTACAAAATATATAAAATCTAAAATTAAATAATTGTTACCTCTATTTAAAATTTATGCTATTATCTCCTAAATATAAAATCAATATTAGATTGCTATTCGATCAATCAGCACTATCTGAAGGCGATCAGAAGAGCTTGGGCGCCTTGATGTAAATCAAAACATACTGAGTAGTTATTAGTTTAAACTTTATGGTAGATTTTTAAAAATTTACTTTATATATTTTTTTAATTTATTTATTATTAAATACATAAAATAAAAAAAATATTATTAAATTTAATTTTTTGAATTAAATGAAAAATTTATAAAGAATTTACTAACTTTATTATGAATTACAAAATATATAAAATCTAAAATTAAATAATTGTTACCTCTATTTAAAATTTATGCTATTATCTCCTAAATATAAAATCAATATTAGATTGCTATTCGATCAATCAGCACTATCTGAAGGCGATCAGAAGAGCTTGGGCGCCTTGATGTAAATCAAAACATACTGAGTAGTTATTAGTTTAAACTTTATGGTAGATTTTTAAAAATTTACTTTATATATTTTTTTAATTTATTTATTATTAAATAAATAATAAAAAAAATATTATTAAATTTAATTTTTTGAATTAAATGAAAAATTTATAAAGAATTTACTAACTTTATTATGAATTACAAAATATATAAAATCTAAAATTAAATAATTGTTACCTCTATTTAAAATTTATGCTATTATCTCCTAAATATAAAATCAATATTAGATTGCTATTCGATCAATCAGCACTATCTGAAGGCGATCAGAAGAGCTTGGGCGCCTTGATGTAAATCAAAACATACTGAGTAGTTATTAGTTTAAACTTTATGGTAGATTTTTAAATGGTAATATTTAAATTTAATGTTAATGTTGCTTATTATATTATTATATTATATTATTTATACTATTTTTGATATTAATTTAAGATATTTTCATTCATTTAGAATTTGCATGATGTTGATATACGAAAACTCAATTTATTATGGCTTCGTTCTAAAATTGGGTTTGTACAGCAGGAGCCGAGTTTATTTGATTTAACAATTGAAGAAAATATACAATATGGTTTAGCCTGAGAATGAGGTTGTTACATCGAGTTTACGTTTTCAATGTATTTAATAAAACGTTTTTGAAAGTAACGGCAAGTTTATTCGATCATGAAGCTATCTATTCCGTGAAACTTGTCTTACGAAATAGCAAATTTTGGAATATGTTGCGGAAATTTTGTTACGATTTCTTAAAATCAAAAGCAACCAGTAATGTAGTGCTAAAGAATGAGCAGCCCATTCAGTCAAACAATAAACATTTATCGGAATTAAAACATTGAAATAGTAAAAGCTATCACATACTCTGTCTCAATAATATGAAGTAATAAATAATACATTATTTAATATTACTAAATAAATGATATTTAATATTTTTTATAATATTTAATAATATATTAAAAGTATTTTTTAAAATAAATTTAATATTATAACAATGACTGCTGCAATTAACATTTTATTATATTTTTATCTCAATTTTATAAGTTTTAAAATCTTAAAACTTAGAAATTAAAACTAAACTTTATTATACTCTTAAACTTTATAATCTTAAAAGAATTTTTCTGATATTACAGACTCACCCAAACATTTATGTGCAACCTTTATACTTCTTAACTGCCTTTGCAAAAATTACAGACAATATATTTATAGAATAATACATGTTATAATATTTATATATTCAAAATATTTACGCTTAATCCGCAATCTATAAATCACATGTACATTGCATCGTAACCGCCCATCATTGATACCATTACACGCGTGTACTATAACTATTCGAATTCTTGAATGTAATACGGAATGATGAAAAATATTTTCATCACTATTTTTGACTTCCTTACCTAGTTAATAGCTTATGGTCGTTGCCCGATATCTTATGAAACTGCAATATGTTCTTTTATTGGTTGCTTATCCGCTTCTCACTCATTCACTACAGAAATCATTGAAAACTTGTCAACTATATTGTTGAAAATGCATTTTGACCGTCCTATATAGTCATCGCAGTTGATTTTAATGCTCATTGTTAAAATCTTGCATCTTCTAAGCTTCGACTGATTTCCAAATTTCTTAAATTTTAACTTTCCTTAATTTCTTTATAATATAAACTAATTAGTTACACCTGCGTTGTGAAGTTAGATTCTTTGTTTTATATTGCTTTTGAACTTATTGTAAATAAATGTTTATAGATCAAGTTGATAGACAATTTATTATAAATAAATTAAATTATTTGTAAGTAATTTTTATATTTGTAAATTATAGAAATAGCTTATAAGTAATAGAAAGATCAACAATTATTTTTTGCATTGTAGGCCACCATGGAGATGGTCGTGAAAGCAGCTAAATTAGCAAATGTTCATGAGGATATAATACGTCTACCCTTGGTAGCTAATTCTTTATTGATAATTTTTAAATTCAAGCATTTCAGGGTTATAAAACAAAAGTAGGTTCGAAGGGAACTCAGCTAAGCGGAGGACAGAAACAACGAATTTCTATTGCAAGAGCATTAATAAGGAATCCAAGAATTTTGTTACTTGACGAAGCCACGTCTGCTCTGGATTCAACATCAGAGAAGGTTTTAAAAATTTACTCCTATATAACTTATAAAATAAAACCTTTAACTTTATGAATTATTAGTAAAATGATAAAAGGATAATTTAATCAATACATTTTAAATTATTAGAAAGGACAACTTAATAGAAACTATTAACTAATTACTTAAAAGACAAGTAATTTTGAATTATTATCATATGAAGTAAAACTAATACTTGGTCACTATTATATGTATGTATCCTTAAATGTTTTATAGCCAAAATGTTTTAATTTTGCTACGTTCCCTATCGATTTTAAATTGATTTTTATAAATTTATACATTTCGTATCAATTTTTACAATTAAGTAAATCGATTTGCTAGAATAAAATGCAGTAATTTATATTATAATATTTATATAAAATATAATTATATTATAATTTGAATTATTATAAATTTAATTGAATTTTATAAAACATACTAAAATGATGTCAAATGTTGAATATGCAATATTCCCATCTTGAAACACAAAACAATTGTCAGTTTTCTATCATTTAGGGTTTGTTTGGCAACGAAAGAAAAATTCGATAAAATCGAAATTTGCAATTTCTAATATGAAAATGTAGAAAATACTACCGAATTGATAATATTTCCTTTTGATGATTCGTTTAAAGGCATTAGAGAAATATGTCAAATTATTTGTTTTTAGGTAACTAATGCATAATCCATTGAATTTTACCTAAATTTTGAAAAGATTTAATATAAATAGACAATAAACGAAATAATTTATATTTTGACGAATAGACGCTTAGCTATATATCAATCAATGAAATAATGCAATACGAATAAAGATGCATTTTGCTTCAACAATTATAGTCGATTTTAAAATAATTTATTAATTATTTTTATTTATTTAAAAAACATTTGCAACATTTTAAGGAATAAGTCAAAAATTAATTTTAACAAAATTTCAATTTAACATTTTTACCTTCACAAATTGTTTCTACAAATATTGCACTTTGGTTAGTAAATAAAATATATTATTTCGTAACTTGCTTACGTTGATCCAAGGCTTACCATTTACTTATTTAAGGTTGTCCAAGCAGCCTTGGACAATGCAAAGTTTTCCCGAACAACTCTTTCCATTGCTCATAGACTTGGTACAATAAAGGATTGTGAACAGATAATAGTTGTTAATGAAGGGGGTATCGTTGAATTTGGCTCACATGAAGAATTGCTGAAGCGAAAAGGCCTGTACGCTCAATTAGCTAGCTCACAGTCGATGAAATAATCAAATACAAATTTGTTGTTTTTGACTGTTAAATTTTATTCAATATCAGATATACTGTAACGTTACACACTAATTATTTACTTTATATGTAATTCATAATTATGTTTTATTTGAGGTTCAGAATTTTCTATTTATTAGTTCAAATAAAATTATTATATTATATTTATTAGATCAAATTTTTATTAAATCAAATTTTAATGTTAACATACCATATTAGTTCTTGCTTTATTATTGATTTAAAATAATTTGAAAAATTATATATTCTTTAATATTCTTTATATTCTTTAATTTACTGAAGATGATAGTATAAGCTACTGAAATATTGTAAAATTTTGGAATAAAATTTATCACTAATCTTATTCGTTTCTAAAGATTATACGTCATTTAATAATGTCAATATTGTAATTTATTATTTAAATATTATTAAAGTTAAGATCACCAGCAAATTAATCAACCGTTTTAATCTCATTCAATATAAATTTTACTTTCTGATCTATTGTTGAACAATGAGTTCTTTTTAAAGATTATCGATATATCGACTGTGTAGAATGTGCCGATTAAAAAGGGTGAAGCTACTTAATAATACCAGCGTCTGGACTATTTATAATTTGGGGTTTACATGGAGCTTTTAGGAAGCTGCACAATATTTTCATGACATAACTCTACATGAGGATCTAAAATCAATGACAATATTAAATATATGGAGACTTAGTTTGAAAACAATTTTAGGTCGTAATGACAAATTATAAAGAGAGAGACATACAAATGTTTATTGTTCCAATGCAAAAACAATGACTGTTTTTATATTAACAGCGCAAACTAAAAAATTATACTGAATGTATATCATTTATGATTGAAGCATATCATTTCAATCATAAAATCATATCTGTTTAGCATATCATTACTTAAAGCATAGATAGTAAATATAATGAAACTTCAAAGTTTAAAATGTTACAGATTAAGACAGAATTGTCGTTTTAAAAACGAAAGAGCCGTTCTCAAATGTATTTCCATAATTGGATTCTTGATGATAATTATATGTCATAATATCAATGTGTTAAACAAATACTATTCCGGATTACATAACGACAGTGACTGATCAAATTCGATATTTTTTATACAAACGACACAACACCCCACTCCAGACTTTAGGACTGAATGCAGTATTGAAAGCGCAGCCTATCATAACCCGACAAGAATTATTAGAATATTATTCGTACGATGGATTCAACACGCACCGCCTGAAGATTATCAAGTTAAGCGAATTAAACTGCTCCAATCTGTCTATAGAAATATTTTTTACGAAATAGTTGATATTGAAGACTTATTACACTATGAATTAATAAGAGAATGGCATAAACTGCATTTTGTTCAGTCATCAGATAATGCATTGATTCATTTAGCTGATGTTCTTCGCCTTATAGTGTTATACCAATACGGAGGAACGTATTACGATATAGACGTGATCTCAATCAGGAAAATTGAATTTAAACATTCGTTTATTACATACGGGCTAAGAACAACAATTTCGAATACAATTTTGCAATTACAAAAAAGAGACGAATTCCTTCGTATTGCATTAGACACAATTCCTAGCTTTTACAAACCAGAATGTTGGAGCTGCATTGGCAGTAAACTATTGGCATTTGCTTACAATGCGAGTAAGAAAAAGCCAGCAATATTGAAACCAGCAAAATATACACCAATATACTGTAATACATGAATTCAAATTTCTTAGGGTTTATAATCAATGTGCACGGCTAAATCAACGATGTATAAGGGCTGATTGTTTTAAAACTATTTATGATTGAAAAATAATCAATATTAAAAATGATTAATCATATAAAACCTGGATTTATTACATAATTAACTCATTCATTATTTTTATTATGATTGCTATTCGTTTCTATTTAATCTATAATTCAAGTGCACATAGTTATATTTTCTAAGTTATTTGTATTCATGTTGAACTGAGCAAGTCAGTATATACAAAAGCAACATTACATATGGTGACAATTGAAGCAAAGACTGGACGAGAGTATTGGAATGCATCTGTGCAACAAAATAACTGCCAAATTTACTGTTAATCAAACCGACGTTCTGGACAAACTATATCAGAAAAATTGTATCCACACATATCACATCATGAATTAATGTCTTGGATTTTTTAGCTTACTTATTTCTTAACATACTGCTCGCGTCTATATAGATAGTGAAGTATATCCATAATGACTGTTGCTGTTTTTTACATTATAAATAAATTATCCGTTATAATATTTTGTACGATTAATTTTATGCAGTCCAAGCCATTAATGATACTTTAATTAATTTTGTTAATTAATAATCGTTTTTGGAATTCAACTGCCACTTTGAATAAAATTTAGTCAGAAAAATGTGATATTAAATAAAATTGAAAAAGTGCGACATCAACTAGTAGAAATCAATTAGAAACACATATTTTTGAAACATACTTTAGAAATTCGCAGTTCTTAATTATACAAGAATCAAATTTTTAAAGCCGATGTTAAAATGTTTAGTTAATATTTATTTTTTTATTCCTCTTTAAATTTTAAGTATTTTTCCATATTATGAATAGAATTGATAATTTAAAAACGTCATTAAAGTTTTATTTGTCAATGTTATATTGCTTTATCGCAGCAATTCTGAATGCGATGATTTTTAAGATATTGTCGCTATCAATTATCATTTATGGATTATTTAAATGATCATTACCAAAACAACATTTTAATATTTCGCTAATTGGAAATCGTTTAGAAAAAATATTAACTTGATAATCTCGTATATTTTTATGCGTTACATTTTATAAAATGATGCTTGGTAACACAATTTATTAAAAGTCGGCTAAATAACGTCTTCAGATGAGTCGCATGTATTTATTTTATCAAGCAATCATAATTTCACTTTTAAAATACCGTCTTAATCCTCTAATTTAAATCGATGGAGTATTAGACAGAGCGACTTCTAGCTTAACAAAGATGAGTACTAGACTTTTATTCCTCGCAAGGCATGACAGTCTTTATTTGTTGCGGCACTGCGTGGGTGGGACGAAGTTATCGTATTTGCTTCGTACATCACCGGCCTTTTTACGTGCAGGCCTTTTAAGTTTTGACGCAGTCCTTCGATCTTCTCTGGAGTCACTGTTAAATGTTACCATTGACGAACAAGCCTGGACACAGGCTACTCTTCCGATCGCCCTTGGTGGTCTAGGGATTGCGTCAGCCGTCAATACTGCCCTTCCAGCATTCCTGTCATCGGTATCCACAACACAGGGGTTGGTCGAGCAACTGTTGGAACGCTACCCCGTTTTCTCGCATACAGACCCCGAATTCGAGCTGGGAAGGTCGAGGTGGTTATTGAGCGTCGGATCGGATTATCCTGATAATCCAGAGCGTCAGAAATCTTGGAGTGCCCCGATTCAAAAGCTAATATTCAAGCAGCTATTAGACTCTGCCCCAAACATAACAGAAAGAGCACGATTGCTGGCCGCGGCCGCACCAGCTGCAGGAGCATTCCTACAGGCAATACCAAACGCGGCAACCGGAACAAGATTAGACGACGAGGGAATTCGCATTTCAATTGGCCTTCCTTTGTGATTGCCAATCTGTGCCTTACATACTTGTAAGTACGGCGCAATTGTAGATAGACTAGGCCGGCATGGGTTAGACTGCAAAAGGTCTATCGGCCGCCACTTCCGACATGCCCAAGTGAATGGAATAATAAAGGCAGCTTTATCAGCAGCGGGTTACCCCTGCTCCTTGGAGCCCTGTGGTATGTCCCGAACTGACGGTAAGAGACCAGATGGGGCCACCTTAGTACCATGGGACTGTGGACGTCTACTAGTATGGGACCATATTTGCGTGAACACCCTAGCTCCGTCTCACGTAGATTGTTCTTCAGCAGGTGCTAGAGCTCTGGCCACGGAAGCTGAACGCAGAAAACGGATCAAATATACATGTTTGGATCCTTCATGTTGCTGCTTCGTCCCAGTAGCTGTCGAGTCAATCGGCGCCTTAGGATGTGAAGCCACCGCCCTTTTTGAACTAATTGGGAAGCGACTGAGGCTAGCTACAAACGACGCCCAGGCAAAATCCCATTTCTTACAGCGCATAAGTGTTGCAATTCAGCGGGGGAATTCGGCATGCGTCAGGCAGAGTCTTATGCAATCTTGATCCCGAAGCTCAATGATCCCCTGCTTTTTATTAAACGTTATCTAAGTAATAATTTGGGGCCCATTTGCGGGCAACCCATTCAATTGTATATTTGTTTTTTAACTTTTGAAAGATTTCCACAATTATCTGAATCAAAAAATATAAAAAATTCAAAAAAATATGACAATATTGTAAAATAAGCAATAATTATTGTCTAATCTTTTGTAAAACTGAAATTGTAAAAAGGTTTGTTATGTTAATATTTTATACAGACATTTATTGTGTGAATTTATTGGCTTTTAATTTTTGGCTAATCTATCAGCATTCCGTCGATTCATAATTTAATTGCTTGTCTAGCATTGATTGGCAGCTATCGCAACTTCGAGAAATCTAAACTTCTTTGATGATGTATAATTTATTTTGTATTTTGTGATCTATGAATATTGAAATCTTCTATAAATTAGCTTCTATTGCAATAATACAAAATAAAGTCAGTACTTTAAAAATCTGCAATAAATAAATCAAAATGCTTACGTCGATTTTGCACTGTTTCAATTTGTAAATTAGCTTTTAGCTTTGATGAATATGAACAATAATTATAAAATTCATTACTTTATTCATTAGCATTAGAATGAATGCTATTGTAACACACATCTTTACTTTTAGCGAGATACTAAACATTGAAAATTTTCATATTTGAAAACATCAAATATTTTTATTTCAATATTTTTACCAATCGGAAACAAGAACTTTAAAAGACAAATACTAAACAAAAACTTTGATAAACAAAGCTATCAACGTATTAATTTACTGATTGCAGTTATGATGCCTTCATAACACAAAAGACAACTAAATGATGATTAACGACACTTTTAATAAATAATTATCAAATTTAGTTTACTAATTTTTTAAGTAAATTTATCAAATTTAGTTAAAAATTAAATTTGATACCAATTTCGATCAACAATCAGATCAGATAAATGTGTCTACGTATTTTATATTTTTTATAAATTTAATATGGATAAATACAATTTAAAAATCTTACTTACAAACAATACCAAATATTTATAAATAATAAATAATTGTTTTTGATATTTAATATAATTTATATCAAGTAAAAATTTGAAATTAAAATTTTTAATAAAAGTCAATAATCACGAATTGACTATGATTACTATTTTAGATCACTATTTTTTAACAGTAATTACATTTATTATAATCACTTCAAGATGTTCACTTACAAGATCACTTAGTGTAACTTATATTCTCTGATCATCCGTGTCTTTCTAAACCATTTTCATATAAAAATCAAAGATTTTTATATGAAAATGGTTTTTATATGATTTTTATATGAAAATTTTTATACAATTTTTTACATCAATTTGTAAAATTGATGAAAATTTTACTAATTCAGAACGCGATTTAGAATTAGTATAATTCATAGACACTTAAATTTTTATGAATTTGTCAGTTACATTTCTTTTGCTGGTGCGGTCCGTTCCTTCTCTCGGTACCACTAAATGGCGATAGTGAGCCAAATGCGGACCTTACCGATGACAGGCATGGAACAGCCGGTTGGGACAACAACTGTCGCAAACATCAACCATGATAAAGTACAACCAAAACGACTTCACCAATACTAAGGCGTCCTCTGTAGTACCGGAGGAATTTATCAAATGGGTGAAGATGATGTACAAAGAAACTACGAGCAGTGTGCTAACAGCAGCGGGAAAATCCAGAAAATTCCTAGTCTGTGTGCACCAAGGATCTGCACTTTCCCTATTACTGTTCATCTTAGTTATGGACGTGATTACGAAAGACCTGCTAAGACAAGTACAATGGACCATCATGTATGCCGATGATGTTATGCTGGTATCTAAGGACAAACATGACCTCGAGCAGCAAGTGCAGTAATGGCACGATCGCCTAGCACAGTTTAAGTTGAAACTAAACACAGCAAAAACGGAGTACATGATGACAAACCAGAACGAAGATGAAAGCATATCAGCCAATGGCGTGCCTCTGCCAAAGACAAATGTGTTCAAATATCTGGAATCAGTTATTTCCAGCACAAGAGGAGTGGCAAAAGACGTCACCACTCGCATCAAAGCTAGCTGGACCAAATGAAGAGCAGCCATTGGAGTCTTGTGCGACAAACGTATGTCAGAAAGACTCAAATCGAAGTTGTACAGAAGCGTGATACGGATTGTATTAATGTACTAAAGAGAAGAGTTACAATAATAACTAAATTATAAATAATACTAAATAATTACAAATAATAAATTATTGTTATAATGGAATGACATTACATAAGGATATTTTGTATTTTTTATTTTGTATTTGAGTTATAATTTTGCAATGTGTTTGTGACTTTAGATTAAAAAGAGCATCAGTCCGAAATGTCAAAAAACGCTTCTTCTTTGATTAACTTATATTTTACAGTAATATATGGGCGAATTCCGTACCAGGTATCCCAGTGGATGGTCTATCAATGAATCTCAACTATCAAGTCGAATTCAGCAAATAATCTTACCTAAAAAGAAATCGAAGATACACACTTGCAATTTCTCAAGATATGTTCAGACACAAATATAATTACTAAATAACCACGAATCAAAAAGAAAATATCAGTTAGCCTATATTTGGTTGATCGCATGTACGCCTGTGAAATAAGGAATGCAATGGCTAAGGAATAATGCACGCCTGTGAAATAACGAAAAAATTTATAAGCCAGAGGCTTATAAATATACTATTGAGTTCTAATAGTCTGTGTTCAATTCACTCCACTGTCAAATTGATAAAGAGACGTACGATGGTATGGTTGCACTATGGAGAATAAACTTAATAGTCTACATATTCCATAATCTATCAGCCAGTTTAAGTCCACCCAATTCTAGCGGAATCGGAAAATTGTAAGAAGACAACTTTACAATCTTCCAAAATCACGTGAAAGGCGTCAAATCAAAATTTACAATATAAATTTATCAACTATCCATTCAGGTCATATTAAACACTCAAGAGGCGTTTTAATAAAAGTATTTTTGTCTTGCAATTATTTGTATATAAGATTACAACCTGCCAATTATCGTAATGTATTGTATTTATATTTTAGCTAAAATTTATTAAAATTTGAATACCGAAAACATCCCATCGATAAAATTTGTATCATTGATGTTAATTTTATTTACGTCAATCTAGTCGATGAGATTAATGTCCTGGTGAAGACATTGCATTTCTCGAATAAGTTATAATAAATGTCTGCGTAAATGAATCGGAACATCTTTTTCTTTGAACATCTTTGAAACATTTTTCCTTCTAATTTGAGGTCGCCTCAAATTCATCCTTACGTTGATTTTGCCCGACGTTTCACAGGCAAGACAACGTAATAGGTAGATTTCGTCTGTTGTCTTGCAGTTACAGGATGAAAGTATTAAATATGATAGGCTCCTGCGAGTTCTCGAAACAATCGTGGTGCATAATAAATCCGAGCATGTTTTGCAGAGCTTGTCTTTACATGTATTATCTACTCCATCATTTTGTTTTGTAGTTTTGATAGGATTACAATATATTTAATCTTTAATGACACTCATATTTAATAACTATTATCGCAATGTTTTGTATATTTTAGCTCAAATTAAAATTTGAACCATCGATAAATGATTCTAATACGTCAATCTAGTCGATGATATTAATGTTCTGGGGAAGTCATTGAATTTCTCAAATAAGTTATAATAAATGTCTGCTATAATGAACAGGAGAGTGCCTGCATTGACGTTCACATATCCATCAAAAATTATAATTATCGCCAATTTGATATTAGATTTAATTGAACTGTAATTACTGTAATTACTTTGAAGTACAGGGTTGACCAAACGACGCTTAAATTGGAATCTGATTAATCATATTTGTTTACATATTCGGTATAGTTATTGGTTCAAGTACTACCGTATGTCTGTACTCCTTAAAATAATATATTGCAATCTAACTTTGTCAATAAGGCTCCTGTCCGCATCAATAGCAGCTACATCCATATGTGGAAATTAAATATGGCCTTCATATACATTTATGGACTTGTTCTATCAGTTATAAGTAAAAAATGCAATCAGTATGTTCACTATTGATTACATGCTTAGTCACTCTGAGGTGTTGGGTTAGGGAACAGTTTCAAGCAGCTAAAAACAAAGATCTTCCTTCTGAAGACATTTTCAATTCATTCTAACCCTTGATATACTTCGTGATAGATTCAGATTATTATTGTAGATAAGTGTTTACGAGTCAATGTCCCAAGTGATCCCATCAAATAATAATTACATCTTTAAATCATATTAATCATCATACTTAAATTACATCTTAAACTCACTTAATTACATATTTAACTATTTTATTAATTCATTCACCTTATCTCCATTCATTCTACTCTAAAATCATCACTTTCAAAAGCTTTCAAAGTAGTTCTTTCAAATTTACTAGATTCATAAAAATAGGGCCATATGGGGTAGCGAGTAATATCGTGTTGATTCGTTGAAATTTAAATTTCATTTTAATTGGTAGGAAAAATAGTTTTTTCCTAAAATTGTGCGCATTAACTTTTCTTGTTACGACTGCACTTTCTTGCAATCGTAACAAGAAAACTAAAAATCGCAAAAAAAAGTAGGCTCAACGTCTTAAACAACATTTACATTTCGTTCGTCATTGCGTCCTAAGTTGAATACTTCGAAATAATTGATAAACTGTGATTTTGATCATTTTTAATGCATTTATTAGTTTTGCACTTAATAATAATTTCATTCTTTAAATTTTAACAACTTGCAGGATCTGACGGCAAAAACGACGAAGTTCTAAGACAATTGAATTTATTTGATTTAAGGAATATGCAACATCAAATATTGCGCTTAACTTTAAATACTAAATTTGCCAGGATATTATTTAAGTGCTTACTAGTTGATCATGAACAATGTGTGCCCATAAAACGGTTTTCACATCCATCTAAACCGTCGGTATGAAAGTCTATCTCGTTATAAGTCTAAAACTTATCACGAGTCTATCAGGTCAAGGACTTATCACACAAGTCCTTGACTTCCCCTGTTCAGACATAATTCTGGATGTTGCGAACTTGGTCCGATACTTTTGGTGATATGCCTACAATAAACTCTATCATCCCACTCAGAGATTATAATCATCTTTCATGTATTGGAATTGAACATGATCATTGTGAAATAGTCATATTCTGACATATTTGAACAATAAAATTTACAATCCATATTATTTGATGTTGTCTTAGAGATATCAATTGTGATTATTTACTCTCTGCTGCAAATTCCCTTTTTAAAATGCTTTTTAAAAGCATTTTAATATTGTAATAGACATTGTTAAAGTGTTAGTCATGAAATTCAACTACACGATATTTGCTCTATACAATCAATGGTGTTAATATTAGAATATCGTGTTCTTTGTATTCCTCTTCATTAAGAATATCATCAAAGTATGAATGGTACTGCGCGTTGCAACTCCTACATAGAGGATATTATAAGGGGATAGAAGATATCCTGTATGGACGACTCCTACATAAAAGATTACAACTCCTACATATTTATAAGGGAATATTTATAATGGGATTGGGTATAGTCCCTTTAGCATTTATTAATTTTTATTTTATGATTGGAATATTAAAAACCATTTAATAGAATAATCAAAAAGCATTTCAATTGAAAACATTAATATTACAATAAATCTTGTTTTTGTAAATCATCAAATCCAACGACATGGTCAGTCAGCTTCATCAATTTTTGGAGCCAAAAAGTATCTTACGTATCCGATATCCGCTATTTTGTATTCTATAACTAATGGTGTGTCAGAAGACATAGATAGAGAAACCACAGGAGATAACGGCCCAGCCTTAGTGCAATGGTTAATGTGCTGTAACGAGAAGACAAGTGAAACGGGTTCACGCATGTCGATTATAATATTATCGTCTTCTTTATCGATCTGAGCACTTTGCATAAGAGTTACGTTACCCAAAGTAAGATCACCTTTACAATTAAAGCGTATGGATTCTTTCTGGCATTGAATTGACATCGATTCACCAACTGTTTTCAAATCTCTGCAAATTCTCGTGAACTCAGAGCTGGGCATCTTTACATGGCATTGGTACTTTGTATCAGGGATACCTAGGTGTTCGCCAACTAAATCCATGAGCTTAAGCTCGTATTCGCAAACTCGTTCTTCATTTGGAGATTCAAACACAAATATAACACAATCTGAATCATCCTCAGCTTTCAGTGTTATGCTATCATCATTACTTGCACATTTTAGTATTTTAGCCATGCTGCTAAGGTTAACACTTAAGCTTAAATTCCGGTCGCATCTGTAATTTTCAAATCCGTCACTTTTGAGCATAAGAGAAACTAGTGTCGTGTGAAAACTGTCCATTGCTTGTAAATGTATTCCGCTGGGTGTGCAGTCCCATGTCGCCTCATTAATAGGGGGATGGATAGCGTCCAATATTTTTTTCAATACAGAACCTTGAACAAGTTTAGCTTCTAGCATTATATCCAAATATTATCTGAAATCGAAGAATATTTTTTGACAGATGCAAATATACTTGTTTGTTTCTAAAATGTTATTTCGATAAAATGAGTAATGCAACAATAATTACATTTAAAGCAATACAATCTTTATGTTGTACCGGTCTGTTGATTGCTTGACAATCAGCAGACCGGTAGGCAGCTTTTGGTAGGTAGCCAGTAGAAAATATGTGGAGAATTGAAATCACATTCGGATCAATACAAATACAAGACGACGATTATGTTGTACCGGTCGACTGATTGCTTGACACTCAGAAATCAATTTTAAACATTAAAATTGTATTGATGTTGTATGCTTAAAAAAAGGATTTATTTTAACGTGGCAAATGCGTGACAGCGCACGCTTACATGACCACAACAAAACAAGACTGTGAATCAGGTGTCGAGAAGGTGTGAACGGAGGAGGTGTTTGAATGTGATAAAGGAGGGAGCGCGGCGGACGTCGAGAGGGAGTTGATTCCAGGCGAGTGAGGCGGCGACGAGGAAGGATCGGAGACCGTAGTTGTTGGAGTAATTAGGAACGTGGAGTAAGAGGGTATGACAGGAACGAAGCGATAGCGAGGTGGGGCGAGTATCGTCTAAGAAAGGAAGGTTGATGAACGATGGGGAGCCGACAGCGATGAGACGAAAGGTAACGAGAAGGCGGAGTTTGATGCGGATGTGGATGGTGGGCCAGGAGAGTTGGGCAAAATATGTGGATGTGTGGTCGAAGCGACGGAGACGAAAGAGCACTCGAACGGCGGTGTTGATTATTCGTTGTAGGGGTAGGATGATGGATTTTGGAGAATTGGCGAAAAGGCTAAGGCAGTAATCGATTTTAGGGAAAAGAAGCGATGAAAGAAGAGACATACAAGAACGGAAGTCGATAAGGGGGCGGATACGACGGATGTCACGGAGAATTAAGTTAGATGAGCGGACCTTGTCACGGACGAAGCAAAGGATATGCTTAAGCAAAGGATATCCTTGTGTTTGATCCTACATTTAAGATACGGATCTTAATCGGCCTATAAGTTTCTTTTAAATTTAGATGATTCATTTGCACCGATGAAAACAAAATTATATTTAGTTTTTATCAAAGATATATTTGAAGTACTTTAACTACTTGAGACTTTTATGCATACTTTTAATGATTCCAATTTTCATACTCTTCAAACTAAAAATATCAGACAAATTATAGAAACATTAGATTATATCACGTTTCACAATCCGATTCCATACTAGCATCTTTATATTGAAAAATATCCTTATTTCAAACGTAATAATTAAAATAATTTTAAGAAACAGTATTATTAATAATTTAAACGATTCAACGTTGAGGGTTCCTTTTGCTCGCTAAAAGAACAATGATCAAGTGTTCACAAAAATGAAATTAAAATTTTAACAGGGTTGAACAGATTAGATCTAGGTGCCAAAGACAAGCAAATCCTGATAACATAATTGAAAAACTCAGCCAACGCTTTATAAAGTCAAGTTTGTCTGCATACTTGTGTGGATGCGATGCCGTTTTCTTGCTTGAGATTGGGCCTAATAGCTGTGGGAAAAATTTAAATGATTGAAACACAGCAATCAAATGTCGTAATTTTTCCAATCTATCTAGCATACATATATAATTCGTAAGTGTGTTCAAACCACGGTATAAGGTCTCTTGCGGACTCATTGTTATCTAATTAGGATAATATAGAATAGACCAACGAGTACGTCTATTTAATTAAATCGACAGATTTGATAACCAAAAATAGAGGCTACAAATGGTTACGGCCAAAAATTATTTTTTATTTGAACTTATAATTTATTGCAGTAATGCATTTAAAGGGCTGTGAGCGCGGAGTGATTTTCAAGTGTGATTTGAAAAGTATTACCTTCTGATTCTTTAGAACTATAGTTTGTTTGCCATTAAGTTACAGTATTTCGTTGTGAAACTAGATTTTCTCGCATGGTGTAGCCTCCATTTTTTGGCGGTAACTATTAGTAGCCTCTATTTTTGTCGGACAAATCTGTCGATATAATAAAAAAGCGTACTTGTTGGTCTGGTTCTATAAAAATATAAATTTCCTCTGATGATTCAGATTAAGGATAGTTCTGTTTTTCGAGCTTTAAACACTGTTCAAGCGTGTGTTAAGGTGCCTATGGATGATTATTGAAGTCACAGGTACTGATGAGCTCCGTAAGAGCGAAACGCGTCTACCGTTGTGGAAGTTTGTCGTCACACATAAAATGACTGGGTATACGTAGCGACTTTGAATATTGCGAGAATAATTCGGTTCTATTTTTTGATCTGATGAAGTTATATAGAATGCTGTCTCGTGTTTATGCCTCCTCATGAGGAAACCATAGTGATTTATTTACGAGTACACTATTAGGTGTTCTAGGGCAGGTATAACAACGAATTATATATATACATATATATAACAGTAGTGCACGGATGTGCTGAGTAAACAACGGTCCAGGATTTCTTATGAAATACGGCATTTATACTAAATGGTGTTACTTGTTAGACTGATCTTCGATTCACGATTTTCAGTCACCACGTCACTTTTAGACGACCAATGAGTAACCGGCAACACTCATCAGTAGAATGAAGTACTCATTCTACTATATATAAAATAACACTGGTAAGACTAATTGGTCTAATTAGTCTTACCTAATTACTAATTGGTGTGTGGAACTCTGTCAAAGAGAAATCAATAAATATTATATTAACCGTAAAGCCCGAACTAAGAGCAGCAACCCAATGTTCGCGAGCATTCAACAGATTAGTTAGGCCCTAGCAACCAGGTTAGAAACCGGATTGAGAATCATCAAGAATTTAATATAATTTTAGATGGTCACATATTAAAATGTGACCATGAATTTGTGAGGGTGAAGATACTACAAAACTGCTAGCAAGAGCTTCCACAATAGCATTCATGTCAACTACATCACCGGATTCAAAACGAACACAATTAATCGTGGAAGGTATGGTACGCCTCGTTTTATGTTGTTGCCCATATTTTGACATCGTCAGCAAATGCCATGTGAGGACACGTTAACCTTAGGGGTAGGTTATTCAAAAAGATGATAAAGAGAAGTAGACCTAGGGTCGTGCCCTGAGGAAGACCCGAATGAGCACGTCGAGCTGTTGACAAAATTTCATCTAATCGCACAACGAAGGATCGGTCCTCAAGAAATGTCTTAATCCATTCGCAAATTGCAGTAGGAACATCGTAATGGCGTAATAATGAATCTAAACGAGTGTGTGGAACTCTGTCAAATACCTTAGAGAAATCAATAAATATTATATTAACCGTAAAGCCCGAACTAAGAGCAGCAACCCAATGTTCGCGAGCATTCAACAGATTAGTTAGGCCCTAGCAACCAGGTTAGAAACCGGATTGAGAATCATCAAGAATTTAATATAATTTCAGATGGTCATGTATTCTCTTCGCAATGAGCCTCTCCATAATTCTATAAATAACACTAGTAAGACTAATTGATCTAAAATCTGAACAAGTTAGTTCCGACTGCTTCTTTGGAATAACCACGACAATTGCACTATTCCAATCATCAAAAATCCGAGAATTCTGTAAACTTAAATGAAATAGGCCATGTATATAAGCAGGAAATTTGAATAGTAGTTACAGCTTGATACAATTTAACGGTTTACTATTTTTGTTACCAAAATGAACAAACAGTAGATATGATAAAGGTAAACTCCTAATACAATTAGTTTGTAAAACACATTTGATGAGCAAGTGATAAGGTTGTTAAAAGGTTATTCACGAATTCATCGTTGCATTCATAACTTAGGTTTGTGATTTTGGCACGAATACAAAAACGCATGAGTACTGATAACGTGTCGGAGCTTTCAAACAATTCCACTAAAACGATGCAAAATTCCTCCAATTTCGAAGGGAATTCAACATTTTCAGGTACAGTTTCATCTTTTAACAAGCAAAACAAAGTAAGTAACGTTTGTGATTCTCAAAATGAAGAGGGGTTACTCCCTCCAGTACCTAAATTAGTAAATCTCGCGATAATCACGGCAATCAAACCGATAGAAAAGCATTGCCTTTTCAAGACATTTCTTCGGGAATTTGCAATGAAACGTAACAATCGCATTATATTTAACTCGGTTAAAGTACTTGATAACTCTCTAAGAGTATCTTTCACGAGCCACGACATTTTAAAAGAATTTAACGAGTACTTTGGGGCTCATATGAAGGATATTGGGACAATTACTTTGAAGCCAATCTTGGCAACTATTAAAATTTCTAACTTCCCTCCTCAGATGGAGGAGGAAGATCTTAACTTGATTCAGGAAAGATATGATTTAACGAATTTAAGACAACTAAAGGGAAGGGATGGTGCGGACCTTCCTATCGCTTTCTGCTCCGCTGAATTGAACAAAGCACAGTTTCTGGCAAATAGTAGAAGTAACCCGTTCCTAGGGTACAACCTTTCCTTCCAGCTGGTTGAACAGGACAACCTCACTTACCCTCATTGCGGGGGTTGTCACAAGTGGGGCCACTGGAAATCTACCTGTTCTGCCACACCTCACTGTGGGGTTTGTGGTAATGAGTCCTGTCATCATTTGCTATTGGGGGAAAATGTGCTGCTCCCCCAGTCTGCTCGAATTGCAAGGGAGCACACCCCGCCTGGTCAAGAAGGTGCCAGGTGTTTAAAGATTACAAAAAGAGTTTTGTCACTCCCTATCAACCGAAATCCTCCTTCGTGGATGCAGCAAAAGGTCCTGTCATCGTGGATGGTAGAATGTCTGATGCTGATCTGATGAGGATTATAAACAAGAATAAAACCGAAACTATTGCCTCCATGGAGCTTATGATCAGACAGTTAGTTTCATCTCTCATGGGTGCGGCCCCAGAACCGGTGGCCTCAGTATTGCAGTCCAGCAAAAAACGCGGCGTCCGAAAGTCCCACCACTGAAGGTCGGGCGACTGCTGAAGGAAAAGAATACAACGAGGGGAAATGAAGATATTGCCCAGGGGGCTCCGGCCTCGGATGGGGCTAGTGGCAAGGGGGTGACCCTCTTGCACCTAGTTCTGTCTAGGTTGGCTGCTCCCGTCCAACTGATCTGCCACAATGGTGAGTAAACCCGAGCCTTTTTCACTGAATATTCTTCAGTGGAATTCGGGAGGTGCTTCTGCCCTTAGACTTTTATCTGG
The DNA here is from genome assembly GCA_012934845.2 of Pomphorhynchus laevis. Lineage (NCBI taxonomy): Eukaryota > Metazoa > Acanthocephala > Palaeacanthocephala > Echinorhynchida > Pomphorhynchidae > Pomphorhynchus > Pomphorhynchus laevis. Next base: position 127,707 of record WNNJ02003741.1, read on the forward strand.
AAGAGACGCAGATGTTATAGTCCTTCAGGAGACGCGGTCTATTCGTCTCCCCCAGGACATTACTCGATTTATCCCAAAGCAAATTTGTTCACACTATACTCCGTACATAACCCCACCTCACTCCTCTTCATCTCAAGGACTCTTGACCTTAGTTAAGTGCTCCCTAAGATCTTCCCTCCTGCTAAATTACTCTTGTTCAGCCCTGTCTTGTTTGGTAGTTTCACTCGTTAAGAACGGTAAACGCCTCAGTCTAGCCAATGTCTACATCCGTCCAGGGGAGGTCCACAAGAACCGTGCTCTCCTGGATGGTATAATTGATGGCGGCTACGACATGGTACTAGGTGACTTTAACGACAGAACTGGTCGTTGGATTAATGCAGCACTCCGTAGAGCCAGGAACGGTTATCTTATTCATAAACCACCCTCACCCACCTTTCATTGCATATCAACGAATTCACTCCTCGACTTATTACTGATCCATGAGAAGTGGTTGCTAAAACCCTTCTGTACGGAGCAGTCGCGACAACATCTGTCCACCTCTCATGATCTAATTCGTTGGCGGTTAGAAGAGGATACACTGCTTCGTAGAAGATTCCACTTTGACCCGATCAGAGTGGCTTTCTTCCAGGCAGCTATCCAACGCTTCCCCCGAATTGGTAATGAGAGTTTATCCAAATTTAATTCCTACCTCTCTTCGCAAGCTACCGCGATTTTATCGACTACCTATAAAGGTCGCTTATACAATCCCACTCCGACAAAACTCAAGGTCCTAGCTAAATTGTTGAACCTTCCTAATCTCTCTGCTTCCGCCAGACAAACCCTCTCGAAGGAATACTGGAGCACTAGATATAGGTTCCAGCTGAGTAGGGATAGGACGAATATTGCTCGTTTGAACCCTTCTCAGTCTTCCTTTTGGAAGATATTCAAGAAGGAGAAGTTTGTTTGTTGGAAGGATAGGGCCTTGGGCTGGATCGGTAGTATTGGCCTTGATAAAGTTTTAGCGGAGTCACTATCCTTACACAATTATGGAGCCACGCAATCACCGCAACCAATCCCGCCCTGGGGAGACTTCAGGAGTAGAGACTTATCTGTCACAGATATTCTCAACGCCTGGGGGCCTCTTCCGGGCACTTCCAAATCCGTCGCTCCACTATCTTCTCGTGTCTGTCAGCTATTGACAGCCGATCAAAGAAGGGAGGTGGCCGTCACAATGCTATTAGCCACCCCATCCGATGTGGCCGGCATCAACATTAGCAAGAGAATTTTTATTCCAAAAAAGTATCCGGTCTCTTGTCCTAAAGACCTGCGGCCCATTTCGATTCAAAATTCCCTCGTCTCGATCTACGAAAAAGCGCTTGCGCGTAGAATCCGCGATCATTTGATTAGGCGAAATTTAATCCCACCTGGATTCCATGGGTTTGTCAAAGGTCGCTCGGTCCATTCAGCAGTTGGTGAAGTGCATCGGTTTTGTCAGGAGAACAGTCATCAGCTAGCTGTGGCTGTTTTCCTTGATTTTTCCGCTGCATTTGATCGCATCTCCATTCCATTTGTTATCTCTTCTCTCAGGTCCCTCGGGTTGCCTGCGAGAATCGTTAACAGGGTGGAGATACTGCTGTACACCAAGCGATTTTATTATGAGGACGACCCTGATGCGCGTCAGTTCTACCCTATTACGGGTGTGCCTCAAGGTTCACCACTTTCTCCAATCTTATATCTTGCTGCCTCAATTATTCTATTTAAAATATTTAAACGTGAACAACGTCTAGTGGTGTACGCTGATGACACCACAGCCCTGTTCTCTGAACGCAGGTGTAAAGACGTAGTCTCTGACATCAGCCGTTTCTTTTCAAGATTAAAAGACCAGCTACCCCAATCCAATCTTATTTTAAACTCCGCAAAATCGCAGGTGGTAGTTTTTCATGGCTCCCCTGCGACGAAGAAAAAACTTAAGAGACTAGCACTCTCGGCGCTCTCCTCCATATTTGCCTCTGAACCACTCCCTTCCTTCACAAGTCGAGTAAAATACCTGGGGTTCACCGTTTCGGTGAACTGGTCGGCGAAAGCCGACCTGGATAGACTCAAACGTATCCTGAAGAGAGCTAGGTGGGCTCTGAAACGGGCTCAGCATCTGTCGTTGAATGGGAAAACCCAGGTACGCCTTTGGGGTACCTGGGCTATCTCGGGATTAGTCTTCTTCTCAAGAGGACGTCCCCCAGAACAAAGGCTAAGGTTTCTTAAGCTCCTCGTCTCTCGTTTACCCAGTATCGTCCGCACCGATTGGATTCTTCGGGGGGTGAGAGACCCCGGGTGGTTCAATCGGAAAGCGGCGTGTTGGATTGGTTGGGGGGGGGCTCAGATCCCCATGGATTTGAGGCCAGAATAATGGTGAAGACTAGACAATGATTATGAAGATCTGCTTCGGAACTATTTGTCTTAGACTATTTTTCAGTTGTTAATATTTATTTATTTATCCTTTTGTGTAAGTAAGAAAATCTATTATTATTGATTTTGGCACGAAATGTTAAATTTTGCTGTAACTTACTTGAAAATATCAAATATAAATTTCCTGCATTTTGATTGAACTTTAATAAAACCTAAAAATCATTGATTTATTTTAAAATTAAAACAGTATATTTCGACAGCTGCTGACATCATTCTTAGATTACAAAAATAAGGGTTGTTCTTATTTATCAACACTCAACCCTTTTATATTTCAGATTTTTTTTCAAAAATTTGGGTCTCTAGCTGTCGAAATGATTAATTTTTTCGATAAATCAATGATTTCTTGTTTTATTAAATTTTCATCGCAGATGTAAGAAACATCTGCGATAACTGCTTTCAATGTAATTTTATAGAATTATAAACACGCACAAATTATAAACAAAATCTGAATTGAAATAATCTAATTAGGCGGCAGCTCTATCCATAACGTAATAAATACGATATCTTAGCAATGCATGCTTAAACAAATCTTACCGTCGTTGACACATATTCTAATTACATGATGTTGTAATGCAAGAAAATCAGCTGCTCTGTTAGCTGTATACTCTGTACAATCCTATCTATATACTCGGATAAACTACTGTGTTTGTAGACGCCATTGATATCTCCCACTTGCATTATCCATGATTGCAATGCAACTGGGAGCGTAATGAAATTATAGAGAATTGCAGTGGTTGATTCAGACGAGAACATAAGCTTTATATTAGGCGGTTCTAAGTTATAAAAATCCAGATATGTGAAATGCCTCATGTATCTGGAAAGTTATTTACATTAATTGATTTCTATCAAATATAAACTTTTAAAGAGAAATTGATATATATATTAACAAAGAAACTTAGAAACTGCAGTAAATGACCTGTAAAGTTGAACTTATCATTTAAATATAAAATTAATGCCCCAGGGAAATAAATCTAAATTTAATAACCTAATTTATAAAATGTCCAAATAGCCTAATTCACGATAAAGAACATTGTGAATATTAAAGTCGGTTCAATTCTTTAATTCGTATTTTGAATAAAAGTTACTAAAAATTAATTTTTTAATAAGGCGAGGAAACGAATATTTATTTGATTAGTTTAAAATATTTATTTGATTAGATTAAATTAACTACTTACAACCCTGAAGATGACGTGCCGTAGTGCCGTCGAAATATTGGATTTTTCTAGTCAAATAAATATTCCTGTTTCCTCGCCTTCTTGTAATAATTCGGATTGGAAACGAATTTTCTCTAAAAATTTTTCTTTTAAATATAATTAATTTTATCATATTAAATGCTAATTTATAATAAAAAGTCAGAAATTCTAAATTAGCTAAAATAATTAAATTTTGATATTTAAAAGATACAATTTTATCCTTAACATGTACAGTCAGGTATTGTTCATGTAAATCTCATAGATTTTAGGTATAATAGTCTTTAAAAAACTAAATTTTAAAAAAATAATTTTTATCATATTAAAATGCTAGTTTAGAACTTGTCGAAGCAATAAACAATTAATTTCGATGTTTAAAGGATAAAATTGTTTCTTTAACATTTATCATTTTAGAGGCAAATATTTCAATATCAATCATTCAATATTGAATTATATAAAAACAATGATTGATATAGTGTTTATTATATTAAAGTTTCGGAACTAAACTAACTAACTTGTGGAATAATATTTAATACGATAATAATATGATAATAATATGTCGAAGTTGTGTAGCTACAGGGCCACACTACAGGGCATTATACTCTGTACTGTAATAATGATATTATCACTTATCGACTTAATAATATTTGGCTAATTTTTTCTTGAAATTTTAAGCTGATCGATAAATTTAAATTGTTTTTAGAGATTTTGCCCAAGTTTATTGTAAATGCCTCTATAATCAATTAGGTTACCTACTCGATCATCAAGAACTATCAGTTGAAGTTCAGCCGAGTTTAACGTTAACAATGACCCCATCATTCATAAAACCTAAAACACTTAGTGCCGGATCGACTTGATTAGACTTTTTCAAGGGTCGCCTACTTTTTCAATTTGATCAGCATCCACTCAATTCATCAGCGTACGCAAGACATCCACAATTAATTTTATGCAACAAGGAGTCAACGAAAATTGTAAATAAGATATATATCTTATTTATAATAAGATATAATAATATATCCCTATTACAATAGCGAAGTAGCGACAAGCCTCACCAATAGCCGATACCATTTTGCGAAGAGCATGAAATTTTGCATAATTGTAGATTCGAAATGTTTCTGAAAACACTATCTCGAAATTAACTGAACATCACTGTAATTAAAATGGGATAACGTTTAATTAAATACCGCCTTTTTCCGGTTCTCACATTTTACATAACGGAAGGTATTAGTAAGATACGTTCGTGCTTATTCGGCTTTTAACCGAGGATAATCATATTTCGAGATATTTAATTATTAACTTTTAGAAAAAAAAATAAAAATGTGTAGTGCATATTACGACCTGAAACGTTAAATATCTCATCAATAGACAATTGTTCAAAACATAAAATTATATCAAGTAAAAGTTAACAAAAAAATTATGATAAAAATTATTTTTTGAAATAAAAACATTTTTTCTCACCTTTATAGCACTTCTACCTCTTACACCTTATGTCATTCCCATTTTCCCAGTCCACATTTTCCCTTTCCTTTTTCCCTAACTCCTTTCCCCTTCCCCCGTCAACCTTTCCTCTTCCACTTTCTTGTGGAAGTGGAAATAATGCCACTTTCATCTCCGTCGCTTCGACCACACATCCACATATCTTGTCCAACTCTCCTGGCCCACCATCCACATCCGCATCAAACTCCGCCTTCTTCTCGTAACTTTTCGTCTTATCGCTGTCGGCTCCCTATCGTTCATCAACCTTCCTTTCTTAGACGACACTCGCCCCACCTCGCTATTGCTGCGTTCCCGTAATTCCCTCTTACTCCACGTTCCCAATTACTCCAACAACTGCAGTCTCCGATCCTTCCTCGTCACCGCCTCACTTGCATGGAATCAACTCCCTCTCGACATCCGCCGCACTCTCTCCTTTATCACATTCAAACACCTCCTCCATTCACAACTTCTCGACACATGATTTACATTTTTGTTTTGTTGTAGTCATGTATGCGTGCGCTGTCACGCATTTGCCACAAAATTTTTTTTAGATGTATCTAATTACGATTAAAATATCATAATTAAAATATCTTGAATTAAAACATCTCAATAAGCAATTAAGTAAGTAATAAGATCATTGAAGGATCAAATCTTTTAAATTTAAATAAGACATGATTTCTCGTTATGTTTAAATTTGTAATTCTCGTTGATCAGGGTGACGATTTTATCAGCATTTTATTTTTAATAAAAAGTAATTACATTTGAATTTACACAAAAAGTGCTAACAGGAGGTTACATTTTTGAAATCTGAATATTTTAGTTTTAGTATTATTATTCATTGACCGCCAAAAGTGCAAAGCTCAAAACAAGGGCATCACAGTAAAAAAGAGAGAGAAATAAAAAATAGTCAACAAAATAGCTGAAACAAGTCAGAATTCAAGGCGGAATTCAACACGAAGATAATTCTTCAATTCTGATACATGTGTGGCCTCAACAACAGTAGATGGTAATTTATTCCAATGTTTGACAATTCGATGTCTTATGTCACCTCGGTTCCGCTTCGGTCCCAGTTTGTGTACCAGTTTAAGCTTGTGTCTTTGTAGATTTTCATTAGCAGAAAGTGTAAATAGAGGGTTTAAAACATGCTTAGAAGAGTGCAGTGTCCTTCACACCAACATCAAATCTGCTTTAATTAAGGACGTCTCGACATCGCATATGCCTAGAACGTCTAGTCTCTGAGGGTAGGGAATATCTCGAATAGAAGAAACCATATGGCTAGCTTTACGGAGAATGCCCTCAAGTAAACGCAAATCACCCTTAGATTGCGGAGAGACTGCTGATGAAGCATATAGCATATGATAAAGGACAATCGAGGGGAACAGCACCTTAAATGAGTCAACATCTATTGAACCCAGCGTTCTTCGTAGTAGCCATAGGATGCGTTGACATTTGCTTACAATATATCTTACATGAGGACCCGATGACAGATTATTAGATAATATAATACCGAGATCCTTGACTTGATCAACATTCTTAATGGTAGCACCGCCTAAAGTGTACGAGCCAGAGTACATCAACTGACCTAAATGCATGTGATAGGTCTTTTCTATGTTAATAGTAAGATCATGCGAGTTGCACCACGAGTGTATGAAATCTATGTCCTTCTGAAGCCGGTTATTATCTGAAAGATCCCGAATACCATTCCAAATTTTGATATCGTCGGCGTTCATCGAAAATGAGCAATTGACATGACATATGTCATTGACATATATGTTAAATAGAGTAGGATTTATGACTGAATCTTGAGGTACGCAACTCGACATTGTTCGTTAACGTGATAAAGTGTTTTTAACTTTCACCGCAAATAACCTATCTTGGAGGAAACAATTTAATCATCCAAGGATACTACCTCTAATGTCCACATCAAATAATTTACTAATTAAAATGGTATGATTAACCCTATCGAAGGCCTTTGATAAATAGAAAAAGAGAATATCAACTCCGTGTCCAACCTTCAAGGAATCACACCAGCTAGCCCGTGCACTAACTAAATTAGTAGTAGTGGACCACCCATGTCGGAAACCATGTTGATGAACATTTAGAATACAATATTTTTCAATGTATGATGTCAGAGAGCGTAAAATTAGCTTTTCCAGAATCTTGCATGCCTCACAAGTCAGGCTCACGTCTATAATTCCCAGCAGCATATCTTGAACCTTTCTTGAAAATGGGCTTAAGGGTGGCTTTTTTCCACTCAAAAGGTAAAATTCCTGAATCTATGGAGCAACGGTAAATAAGCCAAAACGAAAAGCACAGTGCTGATGCAGCCTCTCGCATTACGATCGATGGTATATTTTCATGACCACTAATGGACGAAGGTTTTGATTTTTTAAGCTCGTCGAATACATCCAGAACAGATAATTCGACACTGGATAATATAGGGTTAATAATACAAATTTATTTAATGTGGCAAATGCGTACAAGCTGTACGCTTACAAGTCCACAAACAAAAATGAGAAAGTCAAGCAGATAAATTGTTAAAATGAGATCGGATTTGTCGTTTGAAGCACTGCAGGGAAGTTGATTGGCGTATATGAATGGGCAGATGATTCCACGATAGAGGAGCAGCCACCAGGAAGGAGCGGAGTCCAAAGGAGGTAGAGTAGTTTGGGACATGTAAAAGAAGGGAATTACAGGAACGCAAGGAACAGTAAACAGGACGAGAATTATCAAGAAAAGGAAGGTTGAGAAATGAAGGGGTATGAAAAGTTACAAGGCGGAAAGCAACGATAAGAAGACGAATTTGAACACGACAATAAATTGTAGGCAAATCGAGAGAAGCAAGATGGTAGGATGTATGATCAAAACGACGAAGACGGAGGAGAATTCGGACAGCTGCGTTGACGATGCGTTGTAGGGAAGAAGAGTGGATTTAGGTGAGTTGGAAAATAGACTAAGACAATAATCGAGTCTAGAAAAAAGGAGAGATGATATGAGAGTCATACAAGAAGGGAAATCGATCAATCTACGAACTTGACGGAGGTTGCGGAGTATCAAGGTAGATGAGCGTACTTTTTCTCTAACGAAAGGTTTAAGTGAAAGTCGGTTGTCAAAATGGAAGCCTAGGAAAACGAGATTATCAACGATAGGAAGAATTGTAGAATTTAATGATACGGAGGGAGGTTCGAAGCCAAGGCGTCGAGGTAGGATCCACATAATTTTGGATTTATCAGGATTTAGAGAAAGGCGAAGGGAAGAAAGATGATTGGAAATTGAGACAAGACAGTCCGAAGCGGAAACACTAAGATCGTGAATACGATAAACAGGTGCATGAGCATAGATGAGAATGTCATCAGCATATTGCATAACATGGAAGTTAAATTTATGAGAAATCGAAGACAAATCACCAAGAAGAAGAGAGAAAAGCATAGGGCCTAATACGGAGCCTTGTGGAACACCGGACGGAATGGACGAAGGATGGGAGAGAGAAGAGTTAGAATATACGCGAAATGTACGGTTTGATAGATATGAAGAAAACCATGACACAGTGGGTAAAGAGAAGCCATAATCATGACGAAGGCGATGGAGAAGAATCGAGTGATCGACGATGTCAAAAGCAGACGATAGATCAAGAGAAACTATGACACTACATAATTTATGATCGCGCGATATGAGTAAGTCGTTATAAACTTTAAGACATGCAATTTCGGTAGAGTAATTAGAGCGAAAAGCGGCTTGGAAGGGAGGAAATAAGTTAGAGGAATAGAGATATGTATTAACTTGCTTAAGAACGAGACGCTCAAGGAGTTTAGAGAGGGTTGGGAGAAGTGAAATAGGACGGTACGAAGATGGTAGTGAGGAGTCGAGAGATTGCTTTTTGATGAGAGGACGAACAGTGGCGCATTTCCAGATGGAAGGAAATGTACAGCTACGGATGGACGAGTTGAACAATGTGGTTAGGAAGGGTAAGATAAAGGAGCAGATATTTTTAAGCAAGTGAGTGGGAATTGGGTCAGAAGGAGAGGTTTTATTAGGTAATGACAGCAGAACCGAAGAAACTTCATCAGACGAAACGGGAAGAAGGTGGAATAGTTCTGGGAGGGAAGTATTTAAAGATAAGAGTGGGTACAAGGGGGCTATGGGTAGTAGGAAAAGTAAATTAGATAGCTTAGTTTGTAGATAAGAAGAAAATTCATCAGGATTTATATTACAAGGGGTAGATGATCGTGAAAGAATTGAGTTTAAGATTTTCCAATGAGATTTAGTGTTGGAAGATGACTCGAGTTTATTTCGCCAAAAGAGAGTACGTTTAGTACGTATAAGAATGAGATGTGAACGGCGTTGAGAAAAGTAGGAATCACGAAGATTTGGAGGGAGTGAGTTGGGTGAACGTTTAAGAAAGCGTTTATACATACGAAAAGAGTGACGGAGGCGACGCTTAGAAAGACTACAGTCAGAATCGAACCAGGGAGCATGGCGCAAGCGCTGGGAACGTCGAAGTTGACTAGGCAGAAGGTTATTGAGGATCGACGTTAGTTCAGAATCAAACAGAATGCAGAGATCATCGGGAGAGAGATAGTGAAGAGGAAGTGAAAAGAGTGAAGAATTGAGTAAGGCTGTGCAGAGATCAGGGATATCGAGAAGCTTCCATGGTCGGCTTGGTGTAGGTAAAGGTAAAGGCGGAGAAGGAGGATGGGGACGAGTAAGAGTAAGTGTGACAAGGAAATGATCGGACAAACCAGGATCAGTAATTGACAAGGAGGTATAGTCATTGAAGCAGTTAGGAACAGCAATGATGTCGAGAGCACCGCCGAGAATATGAGTTGGGCTTGTTGAAAGTAATTTATAGTTAAAATCAGAAAAAATATTAGTTAAAGTGATAGAGTCAGAGTCAGACGGGCGATCAAGACGAATGTTAAAGTCACCGAGAACAAAAGAAGGAGTATAAGACAATGAACAGTGAGACATTAGATCTGCAAGGTCGTTAAAGAAGATACGTGATGGGGCAACTGAACCTGGACGGTATACAATCACAAGTTCCAGAGGGAAAGGCGTTGATAATCTGCATATGAGTAATTCGAACGAAGTGTAACGGATGTTAACGTTGATTTTACGTAAAGACATTGGGTGACGAGCAATGGCAACAATACCGCCATGGTTAGACGCAGTAGATGTATGAGATGTAATTTGACGAGCTGATTCAACTAGAGAACAACCAGAGCGACATAGACGACGAATAGCAAGATCGTCGGAGTCAGAGTGCCAGGATTCGGTAATGCAGAGAATATCGATAGATAATTGATCGAAGATATCGAGAAGCATATCAGCTTTATGGAGAATGGAGCGAGTATTGAATAGACTAAGACGAAAAGTATGCTTAGGAGCGAGATCGACTAGCGAAGAAGACAAGGGGGAGAGATGGAACGCCATCGAATTTTTGGCCTTGTGTGAAGAACGTGAAAATTTCCGTTGATTTTACGTATAGATAAGGATGACTCGCCGTTTGTTTCACGTCGATGTTTTTCAATGCGAGCTAAATTGAGCTGGGCAATATCAGAAGGGGAGCGGTCAGGAAAGATACGGCAAGTAGATGAAGTGGTAAGAAGTTTAAAACGTTGGGAGAGTACCGAAGAGGCATGTGAACTATGTCGGAAAACGATTTTTAAGAGTGGAGGACTGAGATGATTAGATTTAGTGGATTTGTTTAAACGAATAAAGGATACAGGAGCAATATTATTGAAGAGTGATGGGTTATCATCAGGAAGAATGGTTGCTAGGATAGACCTGAAAGCAGATACATCATCATCGAGGCGAGATTGTGGAGAAGCAGATTCGGAAAGCTTTAAGTTTGATATGATTATACAGCGATCGCGCGAAGGAAAACGATTTCGTGGAAGTGGTGGACGGACAGAGCTGGTAGGAGTCGAGGTAGATGAGCAGATAGAAGTGGAAATGACAGGGGTGCTTGATAAAGAATTAATATTGGTTGGAGCAAGTGTGACAGGAGCGGGGTGTTGAATCGGTTGATCAGAGATGTGACTGGATATGATTTTAAATGAAGGATGTAAATTATTTGGAAGTGTTACGTGGGAGGTAGAGTAAGGAGAATTAAAATAGGTTGGGGCATGAGTGACAGGAATGGAGTGTTGAATTAGTTGATCGGAAATGTTACTGGAAATGATTTTGATGGAAGGGTGTAAATTATTGAGAGGTGATACAGGGGAGGTCGAGTAAGGAGTACGTGAGGAGAATAAAGAAGTTTGAGATTTATTTAGATTGGGGGAGGAATAGGAAAGAGGAGGTACGAGATGAAAAGCTTTGCCGTTAGCATTGTTAGAATGAGAAAGATTAATGGAAGTTTGGTACGTAGTTGAACGAGGAGTGTGTGAGAGAGTAGGTTTAATAATGGGATTATATGATGCGAAGTCAGGTGTTGATGCGAGGGAAACATCTAAAACAGCATTGGTTTGAGTGGTCGTGTGTGATACAGGAGTAGATGAGCAGGATAACTGTAGCAGTCGTACTGATGTACAAAAACCGCAAGTGAAATGTTTACGTTTATACACCGAGTGGTCGGATATTTTAACACGAACAAGTGTCCATACATCGCAATCTTTGGAATCGCATCCAACTTCAAAGCTGGTATAACCATCATTGCATTCTGATGTGGAAGATTCTTGATCAGGAACCGGGATCTGAGATCGCGCTTTTTTAGGCATGACCTTTTATCGATAGATTGAGCTCAATCCGCGAGCGTAGCGAGCGGAACTGACAGGAATAATCTGGAACTGACAGGAATAATCTGGAACTGACAGGAATAATCTGGAACTGACAGGAATAATCTGGAACTGACAGGAATAATCTGGAACTGACAGGAATAATCTGGAATGTATTTACTTTAGATCTCAAACTTTTTTAAGGTTATCTATAATATCAGATGAAAGTAACTAGTCGCTATCGTTTGAAGGACTTGATACGCTAGGACGTTCATAGTGATCTGCAAATGCTTCTGCAATTTCGCTCGCATTATTGATGGAATTTCCCTCGGAGTTTATTAAGCTAAACGAATCCCATTGAGAATACCTCTGACCACGAATAAAACTAAATATATTTCGAGAATTCTGATTAAAGGACTTACACATGCTAGTAATATAGGTATAACGTTTACTTCGTTTAATTGAAGTGACTCTATTTCTAATAACATTGTATGAGGAGAAAGACTTAATACTCCGTTTGAAATCCAGGAAGGCGCGATCTCGTTTTACTAGAAGCGATCGTAAGGACGCATCCACCCATACAGGATGCTTCAGTCTTTTTCGAATAGAGCATACAGGTGTATGTGCCAATAATATTGAGAGTAAAGTATTTCGGAAAGTGTCTCACGCTGGCTGTATTCCTAAAATATAAGGGTTGGGCCATTGAATATTTGAGAGAAGAGTTATAATAGTGGAATAAACGGCTTTCTTGAAATTCGGAAATTTATTACAATTAGAAGATACCTTGAGATCAAGGTTAATAAGAAGATCGATGGTAGCATGATCACTTGAACCGATTGGAGGACCGTACTTGATATTCCCAATAGCATTCTCCTTGACAGTAAAACAAATGTCGAACAAAGACTTATCCTTCCTATATTGCGTATGCTCATGGACATGCTGAAATAAGTTTAAAGTATTAAAAACTTCTGAGTTCACAAAAACCATGATCACATCTATTAATGGGAACATAATCCTTCCAGTTTACTTTTGGCATATTAAAGTCTCCTACGATAACCAAATCTCCCTCTTTAGACATTTTTACATGACTAAGCAAAAAGGATTGAATAGAGGCAGTTGACGAACACGGAGGTCGGTAAAATATACCGAACGTTAGGTTCCTAATTCCTTGGTCAATAGATACCCACAAATAATCACATTTAGACGAAGAATTACTAGATGCGACTATTTTTACAGATAATAAGTCTCTTATATAAAGGGCAACACCACCACCCCTGCGTCATTGTCTATCGCCACGAATGAGAGTATATCCCTCGATACTTATTTCAGAATCAAGTATGTCTATACTTAGCCAGGTCTCAGTGATAGCTATTATATCGTAACGCGTCTTCGACAAACGCACCGTCAATTCATCTCATTTATGGTAAATGCTAAGTATGTTTGTATAAAGAATGCGCAAATTGAGTAAGATGTTCATAGACTGAACTACGTCGGGAACGAGCCCGTAGTAACGGAGGTATAATTTTTCGGATTAAAAATCTAGAGGGAGCCTATAGGTGGTGCGACACAGAGTAGACGAAGAGCATCCTTGCTCACTCCTGAAGGTTTGGAACGGATCCAAAAACGTGTAGAGATTCTGCGCCGCACTACTCGAAAATTTTTAATAATCAAATTTCTTTCACCGTTCGCTTTACGATCCTTAAGTTCAGTGAGTGCCGCTTTCTGTAATTTTCTTTCCTCTGGTAAGAGATGTTTTCTCATAAAGATGTTGGTTCCTGCTAGACGAAACCCGTTACGTAGAGCTAAGGAACACATTACATCTGAATTCAGAACAACTTTTAAAAGTCGCGTGTTTCCAATATTATCCCCTTTACCCAACCTAAAAATATTCATCACCCTGAATGAATTTCTCTCGTTGTCGGTGCATGTCTGAAGTAAATACGAAAATAACATTTCAATGGCTTTAATGTCATGACGTACACGTTCAATGTTGTCCGATGAAGATGACTCCATCACATTTCCAATTATTAGACAAAGTGATCGGTCAACAATATTTGATCTAGACTTATGAGGATTAGAAGAGCTAGCAACTGAACCCGAAGATAAGCATGTATGATTTGATGTTGGTATGCTTAGACAGATTGATTTATCACAATTGGTAAAAGATACTGCATTATTCATTGGGGTACTGTTTAGATGGTCGATTTTGCTTTCACAGATGGAGATATGAAGTTCAGATATTGATGTCGAAGGCGCAATGATTAATTTGTTTTTCCGCAAAAGGAAACTCAGGGTTGCCCGTGCTGTCCTCGACAGTGACTGCATAATTATCGCATAGTGATAATGGTTTTACTTGATAATTCATATCGTTCGAATGAATGATATTGCTAAACAAGCGACTGCTGGTACCTTGACACGATTTCGTCATATGACTGTTTCTATTACAGGTACTAGATACTGATAGCTGGTCAGCATGTGACTCATCCACAATGACGGTTGAAGTTTGCTCAGAATGATTGCAATTTGTGCCCAACTGTAGTAATTCGGAAGCACAGAATCCACAGAGAAATTCCTTTGACAATATGTGCTTAGATCGGCTTGACGGCACTGCGACGGTTGTCCATACATCGCATCCAGATTTACTACACGCAACCTCGTGTCGTTCATAGGCAGGATCAGCGTTCACTGAATCAGAACTACACTTAGCGCTATTGTTGTGGGTTTGTTTATTAGCTCTCGTCTTATTTGTCTTTGTCATTTTTGAGTGTTTAAGCTGTTAAATTTTTTTGTTTAGTAGACTAATTGTTTTTTATTAAACATCCATTTTGGCAATATTAATCGTTATTTCAAAAAAATGATTTATTTTAACGTAGCAAATGCGTGCCAGCGCACGCTTACATGACCACAACAAAACAAAAATGTAAATCATGCGTCGAGGTGTGAAAATGAGAACAATAAAAATGAGAAAAATCAATTTTCAGATCTTGGAAATTTTGATGAAAAATTAAATTTCATAAGAATAACGTAAATCATAAGTTTATTAAAAGTCTTCACTGGTTTTAATAATGTATTCAAGTATATCGCCACATTTGCTACCTTTATTTGTTTATAATCCAATTCACTCCTCGCGCTCTCTTTAAGTTATTTAACCAATTTAACTCTGTTTTCCCCTTTACACCTTCTTTGCCCACTTTTTTGCCTTGAACTGTCTTGAACTGTCTTTCTTTTATCTACAAACGTCGCTCCAATCTCCATCTCGTTCTAAACCCCGACAAGTCCAAAATGATGTAAATCAACCCCCGTAAACCAAACATATCGCCTCCCACTGTATCTTTTGCCTCATCAATCATCCCCATAGTACACAATCTCACTTTCCTAGGCTTCTATTTTGATGATCACCTTTCCCTTAAACATTTCGTCCGCAACAAGGTCCGCTCGTCTAGCATTAATTCTCCGTGACATCCGCCGTATCCGCCCCCTTATCGACTTCCGTTCTTGTATGTCTCTTCTTTCATCGCTTCTCTTCCCTAAAATCGATTACTGCCTCAGCCTTTTCGCAAATTCTCTAAAATCCATCATCCTACCCCTACAACGAATAATCAACTACGCCGTTCGAGTGCTCTTTCGTCTCCGTCGCTTCGAACCACACATCCACATATCTTGTCCAACTCTCCTGGCCCACCATCCACATCCGCATCAAACTCCGCCTTCTCGTAACTTTTCGTCTCATCGCTGTCGGCTCCCCATCGTTCATCAACCTTCCTTTCTTAGACGACACTCGCCCCACCTCGCTATCGCTGCGTTCCCGTCATACCCTCTTACTCCACGTTCCCAATTACTCCAACAACTATGGTCGCCGATCCTTCCTCGTCGCAACCTTACTCGTCTGGAATCAATTCCCTCTCGACGTCCGCCGCGCTCCCTCGACATATGATTTAAACATATGATTAAAACAACATTTAAACATCATGATTCAAACACCTCCTCCGTTCACACCTTCTCGACACATGATTTATATTTTTGTTTGATGTGGTCATGTAAGCGTGCGCTGGCACGCATTTGCCACATTAAAATATACCTTTTTTAATGTTCAATCTAAAAATTATATATTATACTTTTCAATAACAACAAGTTTCTAAATAGAAAATGTAAAAGTCAATCAAAAAATGATTTAAATGGGATTAAAGAGGGTAAATGGAATTTAAGTGTGTTGAATTGTGTAAAGAGGAAAATAGACTTAAAATGGGTAAATGATGTGAAAAGGGGTAAAGCGGAATCAAAATGGAAGAACAGTATATAAAATGTTTGCTATTTAAATGAAGTAAATGTTGTGATATGCTTGAAGACATTATTAAGATCATTAACAGTATTAAGATCATTAACATTATTAAGATCATTAAAACGTCTCATCTAAAATATTCAAACAATCGAAAAAATTAAAATTATTATTTATTATAAAATTATTATTGCAAATACTAAAATTTATTATTTCATTAAAAGTATTTTTTAAAATAGTACAAAAAATATCTTTATTATTTAAATTTATCATTACTTCGCTTATTGATCTATTAAAAGCTTGTATACCGGCCCGTGTCGGTTGGAATCTTATCTTGAAAACTAGTTCCTCCTTCCACGACCAATATACAAGCTTATGCCCATCATTAAAAGTATCTGGCAGCAAATTCTGCTGCCATTTAATTTTAAAATTTGTATTTTTGTTTTGCATAGCAAAATCTAACGTGGAGCAATAACCATTGCGACGACGGATAAATGTCCCTTCCGGGGGACATATGACCTCCCATGCTGGAGCGATCATGCTGCCCACCCGAGACCCACCGTCGTCGTTGAAATCTCCAATTAAAAATTGACCACCCAAATTGAAGATCTTCAACAGCATTGATCGAATCTATCTCCTCCCCTTTTTCGAACTCCAGGCCCCCGGCTTGATGTAACAATTTGCTACATAAACTGGGCGTCTAGAGATGAAAAACCGGAGGAGCTGGAATGAACCTACTTCGCTAGTGCCATGCGATAGTAAAGATGCGCAAAAACGCTTCTTTACCACCGACACTAGGAAGAGTTCCATCCTGAGACCTTCTGCTGACACAAATGTGTCGCAGTCGTCGATCTTGCTGCTAAAAATCCTCAATTGATCGGGTGATCTTGCTTCCTGCAAGAGAAGCACATCTGCCGGTATGAGACTGAAATACTGTATCAGGTTCTTAACAGAACCTATATTCCAACTCATTAGGCAGATGTCTTCAAGCGAAGAATACTCAATTCTTCGTTTTTTTTCTTGCATTCGAAGCTTTGTGCCAGGAACTGCCCCTCCGACTCGACGCCACCTAAAGTGATTCAGGTAACGTCAGCATCTTTATAGCAGTCCCTGGCGCTTTAATCGAAAGACCCTCAGAATCAGTCGATACTACTGAACAATAGTCCATATTATTGTCCTCATTCTGAGGGCCTTGTATTTGTGACAAATCGTTGAAACGATTAAAAGTAGTCACCGAAATCGATGACTTGTCTTTCTCATGTTTCAACGATCTGTATTTGCGTAATGTTGTTGCGTTCAACTCCGATTTGAATTTCTTCAAATCGGATTCGTGGATTACAGCATCTTTTTTTAATTTTGCATTTTCCTGCCTTAAGGCAGCCATTTCTTTTTCAAGAGTAAGTACTCTCTCGATCAGCATCGCTGCTTGTCCAGCGTGTTGATCCAGAGAGTGACTTTTGGCTGCCTTAAGGTAGGACTGAGCTTCCTCACAAGCCTTGTTGTTCTCACTGTTTACCCAGTCCAAGTAAGACTTGAACTCTGGACAAACGTGTGAGTACGCCTTGTGAGGTTGCCTACAGTTTGCACATGTCGGCCTATTTTTATTTCCACATGTTTGGGTTTCGTGTTCTTCTCCGCAGTGGACGCAACGCGGTGACACTTCTCGACACATGTTCGAAAAATGTCCCCAGCGCTGACATCTATAACACTGCGGATACCGAAAGGCAGCATCGTCTTCGTCGAATATCTTTACAGATATTCGATGTCCGCAGATGCTGCCTCCATCTTCTTTCAATTTTTTCAAACTACATATAGTTCCCTTTAAAAGAAAGGAACTATATGATTGATTGTATGATTTGCATGTTTTCAGAATCCTTGCATCATATTGATGTAAGAATTCTTCAACATCTTCTTTCTCCGCAAATGACGGCACATCCCTAAGGATGGCCGTCACTTGTGGAGAAATGTCGATAATTTCTATACCCTCTTCTCCAACTAAAGCCGCTTTGAATTTATCTTTCAAAGCTAAGCTTTTGAAGGAGATTCGATAAAAATTATCTCTTTTGAAAAACCGTTCGAAGATTTCTCCTCGAACAGTTTTTCTTATTTCCCTCTCTATCTCTCTTATTTTTTGTTTAGATTATTTTATTTACATGTTATTATAAGTGCGAAAGAGTCTTGCATTATAGGCAAGAGCCTCTTTTGCACTGAAGATTCTTTTTCTATATTTTTTAAATTTTCCTCCAGCTGGGAAGAAGATTTTCTCTTCCCAACTGGCTTATGACAATGAGTTCCTTCCAACTGTACTTATGTACTTATATATATGAATAAATAAATAGAAACAAAAAACAAAAAGCAAATACAACAAACAAAAAAAATAAAAAATAAAAAAAATAAAATATAAAAAATTAGTAAACTAAACTATATCAAAAGCAAAAACTCACCTCTCAGCTACCAATATAGATCTTGATTCCGAAAACTTGAACACCAATATAGCTCTTAATTCCGAAAACTTGAACACCAATATAGCTCTTAATTCCGAAAACTTGAACAACACTTCCAAAAACTTGAACACCACTTGATTTATAAAATAAAGGATGAAGACAATATATATTCAATTTTTAATATGGAAGAATATACATCCTAAATTAATGATTAAATTGTTTAATTTACTTATAAGAAAAATATTTTATCACATGCAAATATAACTTATTTTTATACATAAGAAAATTTTGAATTTTTTTTCATAATTACAAATTAACAATAATATATATGCGAAGGCCGCGATATATTCAATTTTTGCTGATGGGTGAAGTTGCATACAAAATTAGTGATTAAATAATTTTTTATTTAGAGAGCTTAAAAAAATTTAAGCTCTCTAAAATTTTTTAGAGAGCTATATAAAAATTATTTAAATAATTTTTATATAGCTCTTGATTCCGAAAACTTGAACAACACTTCTGAAAAAAACTGATGTTTTTTATAAAATGTACATGCTTATATACAAAAGTTAAAAACAATCACCGCAATTTGCTTTGGGCAGGGGCTGCTGTTGTTAGCGATAACCAGCTGCTTTCACTGTTGTTTGAATTTTTGACACGACTTCGGCAACTTTTGAAGGATCAAAAACGCAATAAAAAAGGATGTTTAAAAATAGTTTAGAAACAAAACAAAAATGTAATAATATTTTTATTTAAAATAAATAATTTGAAAAAATTAGAAAACAATAAAAATTAAAAGTAATAGAAAAATTAAATAAAGTATAAAAATAAAATTATAAAAGATTATTTAAACGAAAGAATGGTTTACAACATCTTTACAAAATATTTAACGTTTCGTCAGGTTTTTTATTCGGCATATTAATATTGGAGGTTTATGAATGTAATAAGCCTCAAGAATTTTTCTATTTAAACAATTGGTTTCTTTTGCTAAAACAAGTATTATTATAGTCAACATTGTTATCTTAATTTAAACTATGGTCTACATTAGCGCTACTTAGGGTCCTTTTGAGTGTGTATTTGTGTTGTTTTAATCTAGTCTCTAATTGTTGGACTGTTTTATCCACAAATATTTTAGCGCGTTCCAAATAAGAAATTTTATAAACAACTCCATCATTATCAGATTTAGTTTATTTTTCAAAATGTTGTGTAACTTCGGTATTTTACGATTATACAAAACAATATTTGAAGTATTTATTGTTTGAAACAAATCTTTTGAAATTAATATTCCAAAAATTATTTGAAATGGTAATCCTATGTATTTCTTTTTCTTTATAGGTCAAAAATAACATGTTTATCCATTTTGGTACTTTTGTAGAAAGCCTTTTTAGTTGCCCGTGATGGAAAACCGTTTTTTTTCTAACAGAATCCTAATTATCTTATTATTTGTTTCAAATTCATTTATATCGGAAACAAACATCTTACTTCGTAAAAACAAAGAATTGACAGCAGTTATTTTCAAAGATGAATTGGAAAATAAGAATTATTTTCCAATTATTTCAAGAATTATTTAAAAACTAATTGAAGAGTTTCAGTGGTATTAAATAAATAAAGATTTTGTTAACATAACAACCACTAACAATTTAGAAAACCACTAACAAGTTAAAAATGCAGAGATCAAGGAACGTATTAATTTTGTCTTTGTTCGTGTTAGGACTTTAATTTACTTCAATCTTCTACTTCTTCTTCAAGCCTTACAGTCTCAGGTCCATAGGGATCTGAGCCCCGGCAGCACCGGGGCGCCTCCTTCCGACTGAACCATTCGGGGTCTCTCACCCCCCCCCTAAGAGTCCAGTCGAGGTGGAATATGGTCGGTAATCGCGAGATGAGAAGCTTGAGAAACTTTAGTCTTTGCTCTGGAAGGACGTCCTAAATAGAAGAAGGCTAATCTCGAGATAAACCAAGTACGCCAAAAGCGTACTTGGGTTTTCCCATTCAATGACATATGCTGGGCTCGTTTCAGAGCACACCTAGCTCTCTTAAGGATTCGTTTATATCTATCCAGGTCAGCTTTCGCCGATTAGTTCACTGTAACGGTGAACCCCAGATATTTTACTCGACTCGTGAAGGTAGGGAGTTGTTGATTAGTCAAAATGGAGGATAGGGCAGAGAGTGCTAATCTCTTGAACTTTTGCTTTGTTGCAGGGGTGCAATGAAAGACAACCACGTGCGATTTGGCCGAGTTTAAAATAAGATTAAACTTTGATATTTTAATCTTAAGAAGAAACGGCTGATGTCCGAGAACCACTTGTAAGGTCGGGGAGTGGTTGAGGCTGCAAAATAGAGAAAAGTGCAGATAGTGCTAGTCTCTTAAGTTTCTTTTGCTACAGGGGCGTCATGAAAGACTACCACTTGCGAATTTTCAGAGTTTAGAATAAGATTGAATAGGGATAACTGATCTTTTAATCTAAAAAAGAATCGGATGATGTCCAAAACTATATCTTTGCACCTGCGTTCAAAATACAGGGTTGCGATATCATCAGCATATACCACAAGATATTGATATGTTTGAAAGCCTTAAAGATAACAATGGAGCTAGCAAGCTATAAGATAGGAGAAAGTAGGGAACCTTTAGGCACACCTGTAATAGGGTAGAACTGACGTGCATCAGGGTCGTCTTCATAGTAGAACCGTTTGGTGTACAGCAATATCTCCACCCTGTTAACAATTCTCGCAGGCAGCCCGAGGGACCTGAGAGAAGAGATAACGAAGTGAATTGAGATGCGGCCAAATGCAGCAGAAAAGTCAAGAAAAAACATCCACAGCAAGCTGATAACTGTTATCCTTATAAAATTGATGCACTTTGGCAATTGCTGAATTGACCGGGCACCCTTTTACAAACATACGAGCACTCGGTGGGATTAAGTTACGCCTGCTTAGATGGTCGCGGATTTTACAAGCAAGCGCTTTTTCGTAGATGGATATGAGAGAATTTTAAGCGAAATGGGCTGCAACTCTTTATGACATGATAACGACTTTTAAAATGAAAAATAAAAAAACGAATTTTTACATTGAATGCAATGTAGAACTAGTATTTCTGAAATTCAATATTTAAAATTAGCTTTGAACATAAAATAGTAAGCTTAAAACTTTACAAAGAAACAAAAATAGTAAATAATTGATGCAAATTTCTCAATTTTGAATGATTATTTTAAATTTAGATTATTTTAAATTTTGAATGAATATTTTTATATTTTGAAATAATTATAAAATAACGTTGAAATAAAATATTTCTTAATTGTCACCCCGTTTTAACAAAAATGACGCACGATATAACTTTCAGTTCAATAAATTAGTGTTTAATTTTGAACGTGAAACAATTTAGGTAATTTAACACTCGTAAAAATCTATGCTTAATGAATATTTTACAAAATTTCAATGGTATTTTTAGTACGCATATATTAATACGCATGTGATATATCTTATTAATAACGATTTGCATTTAAAATGTTATTAAATAGTCATCTTCTTAATAACATTTAAGAGATACGTTATCTATTTAATTAAATCAAAAAAATATTAATATAAAAATATAAATATTTTTATCAATAAATGTGTCAAACCCTTTTTGATTTCCTAGCATCGATATTAATATTAGTTAAGCCAGTTAAAAGTTAAATTAAAATTACTTTTACAAAGTTAGTAAAGTTATAAATAATAGCTTTACATATTATTGTATTTTTTGTGACATTTTCTTTATAAATATTAGAATTTTGAATATTGACTTAAGTTAGAATAGTATTAATAAATTGAACGACACATTTGAAGTGCAGTGTGAATTAAGCAAATATATAACCACTCCTGCACAGATTAAAATTCGAAATTAATTATATATACCATTTATTGATTAAAAATATTAACACTTAGAATTTATTACTCTATGTGCATTAATGATACATTAATAGCAGCATTTTTCTAATAATTCAAATCATTTAACTTATGTTTCATATTTTGTACTATAAATAAATTTGAAATTGGAAATGTTTTAATATATGAACGAATTTTTATTACCCCGTATTTTTATGAATCGATTAATATATAAAATACATTTTAAATAAATTAAATCAGCTAACTGAGTCTACGTATTGTTATATAATTATAAAATAAACAAAACATAATAATGCTAAATCAAAATTTAATAATTAAATAATAAAATTAATAATTGTTTTTAGATTTTCTATAATTTAAATCAAGTTAAAAATAAAAATAAAAAATAAAAAATAAAATTTAAAATAAACGTCATTTTTATGAATTGACTAATAAATAACAGACGTTGTATCAGAATAAGAATTAGAGGTCATCAGGAGGAACTGCTATGCTATCAGGTTTCGGCCCCTAACTCCTCAACCCAACATAGCAGCGGGGCCAAATACATGCTAATGATGTATTTCCTCTGAAATAACTATCTAGTATCTTATTCTAATGCAAAGTATATTATTTATTATCCATCCATAAAAATTTGCCACTTAAGAGTTTAAATTTATTCTTTATATTATTGTGTTGATTTATATATTTTACTATTTTCTGCTTGATGTTATTTTTATAGTAACCTAGTTTAAAATATGTATCTATTAAATTATTTAAATGATTTTGAAGAAAGCCAATATCATTACATATTGTTGCAATTCTTAAAATTTCATTATTTAATGTATTATATTTTATATTATATGGTATGCATGAATGCTCATGCAAAAATATGTTTCTTGTAAATTTAAATATGTCATCTTTACGATATAAATTAATAGTAGTTTTAGTTAATGTTAATTTAATGTTCATATCTAGATATACACCTTCTTTATCATTAATATTGGTTTTGTTAAGAATAAGGCTTTCTGGATAAATGTGCTCACTAATTGAATAAAATTATTAGAATTAAATACACATATATCATCAATGTATCGAAACATATATTTTATATATTTATATTGTTTAGATTTAGTTTTTACACAGTTATGAACAAATTCATATTCTATAAAGCTTAAAAACAAGTCAGCTATAATTGGGCTACTATTACCACCCATTGGAACACCTTTTACTTGTCTAAATATAGATGTCCCTACTTTTAAATAATTTTGATTTATCAAAATATTTAAGGATTCTATTAATTCAATTTTATCCATATATTTATATTTATTTGATGGTTTAATTTTTGTTAGATAGGCGTTATAATTATTATAACATATATATGTATATCTTTTTCCGAATATAAGGTTAATTAATTTTACTAACGCTTCTTTAATATCTACTAAATCTAGATTTGTATAAAGCGTACTAAAATCGTATGTATTTATATTTTGAAAATTTATTCCTTTTGTCTGTTCTAAAAATTCTTTTGTAGAATTAATACTGAAATAGTGTTTTATACCAGTATTAATTTCGATTACCTTGCAATATTTTTTAAAATGTGCTTTAATTACTTTAAGTATTTTATTCATATAGACAGAAAGTGGTTTTAATGTACATTTAAACGCACTACATATGAACCTAGGTTTATATATATATATATATATATATATATATATATATATATATATATATATATAGGAGTTTATATATTGATTAAAATCGACATTGAGACAATAATTTATCCTTTCTTGTCTGTTCATATTTTAAAATCTGAGAGTGGAGACTATAGAATTATTTAAAAACTTCTTGAAGAGTTTGTAAAATTTTAATTATGGGTGCTTGGAAACGCAATGAATATTTCAATACTTGAGCCGTTCTTTATTAAAATTGATTTATGATACATATCTATGAATCTATTTTCAGATTTATAAAATTTTTTAATTATATCTATTTGAATAGTAATATTGTAATAAATATATTCTTTATTAAATAAAAACAAAATCAAGTTTAGAACACTAGATTATTTTTAAAAATTATTTTAGAAACTAGCTTTGAATATTAAAGTTTAACATTTTTAAAGCCATCTCCAGTAAAATAAAGTTTTGTATTTAAAGTCAACGTTTAGTTTGTGTAGATTTGTGAAGATGTAAAATTAAATACAGATATAGGTAAATAATATGAACATGTATCGATGTAATAGCAAACACCATTTATGACTAATACAGATGCTTAACTTTAAGCATTTCCGTATTGATATTATTTATTAAAAATCTATTATTAATGAAGTTCATGATACTGCTCGACAATGGATGTTACGAATTTTTCAATCACTGCGATTAATTATTTGGAAATTGTAATCTATTTTATAAGTTAAAAATATAGCATTAAATTCAGATGCTTTTTTGCAATAATGAGAAATTATTATGAACCACCTGACTGAATATATTCGATGATGGTCAAATAATAAAGGAAAAATACATCTGGACTGTACGTGTGTGTCCATGTTTTTAATAAGTCTTCAAAGCCGTTATGGAAAAATATTTGCATGGACTGACTTGAAGGGGTTTTTTGTAAAATATTTGCAAGGACATACTTGCGTTGTGAATTAAGCAAATGACTAATTAAGCAAATGCATTCATAAAACTGTTCTGATCTAAGAGTAATTTATCTAAGTATCGCGAAGGTAAGATAAATACGTGTTAAAATACGAATTTGTTTTATAGTAAGTATTCGTGAATATTTATTATATAAATATATTATATAATACATTAATATATTAAATTTATATTAATTTATTGATACTAATTACATTTCGGCTGTACGGAAATAATAATTATAAACTGTATAAATAATTATACTTAAAATAGTTATAAAAAGCGTTAAATTTAAATAAGATAAAAATTAATTTTTAAAGTAACTCAAATTATTCTTTGTTGATTGTATTAAACTAAATAATAACATAATCAATTAAATATAAAAAATTTTATCTAAATAATAACAGATAAAGGTAATACTTTATCTGTTATCTGTTAACAGATGAAGGTAAAAAATGTATTTAAAATATTAGCATTTTACTAAATAAGAAATATGAATCCACACGCAAACACGATTAATTGGTTATAAATGAATTAATCATATTTAATATAAAAGCTTCAGAATTAAATGGCGAAAAATGGAGAAATAAGAAGGGCAAAGAATTTGCGATTTAACTAAACTATATCCTTAAGCATTTAACTTTAGTATATTGATAAATCAAAAAATATGGTCAACGCTATAATGGTCGTTTACTAGCTTTTCCGAAATGTAAATATACGAAGTGATGGTGAAAATGATTTGATCTTTAGTGGAAACCGTAAATAATTCAAGGGGAACAAGTAGGTAGACACCATTAAAAATTCACGTTAGGCAGATTAGTCATCAATCTCGATATAAAAACAAGTTTGGCATAGCAGACAAACTGAAATTAAAATCAAGTTTAACATTTTTAATTGTGTTGTATACGCACGCACTGCTCTCTATTATATGCTTATACGTAATTGCTTACAACGTTCGCGACAACTCATTGCTGTATGAATGTGAACTTCAGTTGTACGATAAGACATGAAAATCATCAAGTCTAAGTTTTTCATATTTTTACAGCTAGATTGTAAAATAAAAATTGATACACAAAACGCATTTTGCATCATTGATGTATCTCTCTCTGTTATATAACAAGAGCAAAGCTTAATGTAAAGGCATTTCTTCAAAGGTACACATTTGCCTTCTTTTTAAAAATTAAATTGGTACACCATTAAAAATTCTATGAGAAATTATTATGAACCACTTGACTGAATATATTCGATGATGGTCAAATAATAAAGGAAAATTCATTTTTAAATTTGTAAAATTTAAAATTCGGAGTTTGTAAAATTTTAATTATGGGTACTTAAAATAACAAATTCATCATTATCAGATTTAGTTTATTTTTCAAAATGTTGTGTAACTTCGGTATTTTACGATTATACAAAACAATATTTGAAGTATTTATTGTTTGAAACAAATATTTTGAAATTAATATTCCAAAAATTATTTGAAATGGTAATCCTATGTATTTCTTTTTCTTTATAGGTTAAAAATAACATGTTTATCCCTTTTGGTACTTTTGTAGAAAGCCTTTTTAGTTGCCCGTGATGGAAAACCGTTTTTTTTCTAACAGAATCCTAATTATCTTATTATTTGTTTCAAATTCATTTATATCGGAAACAAATATCTTACTTCGTAAAAACAAAGAATTGACAGCAGATATTTTCAAAGATGAATTGGAAAATAAGAATTATTTTCCAATTATTTCAAGAATTATTTAAAAACTAATTGAAGAGTTTGTAAAATTTTAATTATGGGTACTTAAAAATCGCCTGTACAATTTTAATGTTGTCTGTTCGATTTACAAATTACTTAATATTTCTTATTTTTTAACATTTTTTATAAGCAGAAAAACAATATTATTAAATCTGCTTGTTCAAGTTGGTTGTTTATTTTATTACAAAAAATCATTGTAACAGTTCAAATGGCTTAGCTTTAAAGTTACGAGTAAAAATGAAACTAGGTTACACTTTACATTCTTTGTGTGTACTGAGATTGTGTCTAAAAGATTTTAGCGCTTCGATTGGACGTTGAAGGATGTTTTTTAAAGTAAAGGATTTGCGAAAGTGAAATTTTAAAATGTTTGAAGCAGTGGTATTCGCCTTACTTGCTAAGATAACAGCTACCTGAAGAAAATGACGGCAACACTAAATTGTTTTTACTTTTTCATTTAGGGTTTTCTGTTGTTTGCTTCTAGGAATCAGCGTTTGTTTGTCACCTACGACCACTACTCTTACATTTGATAGAATGAAACAAAGTAGGATATACGATTGTACATTTATATTGTTGCATTATAAAAACAAACGTTATATAACAAGTAATGGTGTTTTTTACTTTAATAAATTCTTACATTCTTTTTCTACAAGTAATGGTACGAATCGAAAAAATGGTTGAATTGTTTAATACAAAAAATAGACAAATTACTAAGATAAACTCAAAAGCACTTTTACATGCTAAATGCAGCAATATCTTTCCCTATTCACATCTTCGATAAATTTATTAGCCTTTATTTGGGGAACTAGAACACTGTGGTGACACAATTAATTAATGTATTTAAGTTTGTAGATAGAACAATATTATATTAAGGATCTGCAAGTTCCTTATTTGAATTATAGTTTTGATGGATAATTATTTTTTTGTTAACAGGTATCTCCAATTGTCTTTAGATTGTAAATAAGGCGAAATGTATTATTTCACAATTTAGATTTAATATTTCGGTGGCACGTGGGCACCATATGAAAAAGGATTATTCAATCTGAAAATAAAAAGTAATTAAATGTAGCAAAAAATAGTCAAAAGTAAATAGACAATGTTAAATAGGCAATGTCTATTTAACTATTAGGTTGTAGTAAAAAAATACCCATATATCATTCAACGATTTAATTTCAGAGTAAGGTTTGCTTTATTTTGTGATATGATCCTCATTGAGATTAATGCATATCGCTTCCATTATTTTTCTTTTACATGCATTAGCCTCGACTTTTGAAGTGATTATGGAGGATGCATTCATAATATGATTGTATTTTATCACATGTTGTGACACTGCACAGTTTAATTTGGATTCATTTAATAGAGTATTCTTAATCGTTGTTTTATTTTATTTTGCTCTTATATCCTCCATAATATAGAGGATACAATTTGCTCTTGTATCCTCCAATGCTCTTCCCGTTTGTTCAACATAATGTAGTGGCAAGTTTCATAGATGATAAAAACATGTGATAATAACGCAATAATAACTTTAAAAATTAGGCTTATATATACAATTTGCTAATCAAATAGCACAGATGAACAAATTTTTTTTCTGATTTTGCAGATATCGAAATATAAAAACAGAAAATAAAAAGGAAAATTTGATGTAAAAGAGAAATAATGCAAGCGATTTACATTAACCTCAATGATGACTATTTCAGGAAATTTAGATTTTACATTTGAATTTTATATTTGAATTTTACACTAGTACAATGATAGCAAGTAGTACCAATTTTTGTACTATTTTTAATTTTTGTAATTTTCAGATTGAATAATCCTTGATAATGATGTTTCCATTGCTACCAAAATATTGGATCATCATTGTATAATAAATACTTCCTGCCTTATTTACAATCTAATTATATTTTATATAATGTTTGTTCGAGTATAGTTTTCTTACAAAATAAAAGTTACAAAAATGGATAAAAATACGGAAGAAATTAAGTTAATTAATTTAATTAATTCAATTTAACAAAATTAATTTACAGAAGATAAAATAAATAAAACAGTATATTTATTGTATAATCTGACATGCAAATATTTTAACATAGGATTATTAATAAATTTATTATATGGAACTGTGATTTAAGTGGATCGAAAATCCTTACAGAAAAACACAACATTTAATTTTTGTGTCATTATTTCATATTTCATCGCAAATGTTGTATTGGCGATGACAATTTATATTTCGTCATTATTTTAGATTTTTAATAAATTTATTATATGGAACTGTGATTTAAGTGGATCGAAAATCCTTACAGAAAAACACAACATTTAATTTTTGTGTCATTATTTTATATTTTATCGCAAATGTTGTATTGGCGATGACAATTTATATTTCTCTGTGTTAGATACTTTATTTTCGGAATCAAAAGGAAAACAACATATTGAGAGGTCAAAAATGATATTTTTGTGGCCTATAAGGAAAACAACTATGTTTTATTATTAAATGTTCATATTTTACTGTCATTTTGGTTAGTCGTGATAAAGGCTCAAGTAGAAATTCAAACGAATTAATATTAAAATGTAGAAACATTTCAATATTGCCATGCAATAATAAATAATTTTTATTAGAAATAGTTGTTATTGCTGTAGAATACTGCATTTGTATTAAATTTATTTTATTTACATATAAAGTGTTTAATTAATATCTTTGTGGTCATTAACATAATATTTAATATTAAATATTATTAATATTTAATATA
>WNNJ02003742.1:0-59179 GCA_012934845.2 Pomphorhynchus laevis
TTGGTATTTCGAGCATTTCCGTTGTTCGTGATACTCGAAGCTTGGTGTGGTTTCCCTGGTAAGATTTGACGGAGCGAACACGTTAAAAACGCAAATGTCGAAGAAAGCTCGCTCCGAGCGTCCACCATAGAAACCACGGCAAGATATATCCAGTCGTGCTTCACGATCAGTCGTCGTTGATCTTCTCTCAAAGTGAATGCTTGGATCCACTGATCTGAGTAGCGGTTCGATTTCAACGCCGTCACATATTTGGGTGAGCGATTTTGCGAGAATATCGCGGGTTGCGTCGTGTCTTATCGACGGATGACCGCCATTGGGGCAGGAAAGGCAATGTGCCAGTGAGGTCGACGAACCACATGGGCAAAGGGAGGGGGCATCTTTGGTTAGAGTGTTGTACCGTGCGGCAACAGCATCACGAAATGTTGTATTGTCTATTCGAGTTTGTGACTCTCTTGTGGGGAACGCAGAAAGCCAGGAAGATGCGCCTTTTATCATTGTGTGTTGAATAATCCGTCTCTTTATGATATCATATGTAGGAAGTTGGGCTAGCAAAGAGGCCTTGTATTGTGTTTTCTTCCGCCTGTGAACTTCGTTGGCTCGGAAATCTTGCTCTAGTTTAAGTTCCATTCCTTGTAATCCATTTAAATAAGGTTCACATAGATGTCCAGAATTTTCACATTCAACGCCAGCACTCATATATGGATCGATGATGCCGAGGCCACCACAATGTAGGGGTAAAGAGATGAGAGGCCATAGCGATCCATCCGAATCATCGAGGCCGAATATGTTGTCCGAGGAGGATCTGATGGATTCCCGCAACGGGGCAAACCAATCTGATGAGCATTGAGTTGTTCTTTGCGTGTGAAACCACTTGTGCTGTAACGCTTTAGTGAAACAGGCATATGCTATCTGCAGATCTAAAATTCCCACATCGGCTAATCGTTCGACCAAGTTGCAAAACTTGTCTACTTTTGATTCTACGACCTCGTATACGTATTTGTCTACTCCAATGGGTGCGCCTAGTATCACAATTCCGTCCGTTCGGACTTCTACATTTGTTCCGTTAAATTGTTGGCATGTGTTAGCTTCTTCCATTGTTGGCGTAAATATTGAACATTTCTGGGGATTTACGTGAAATCCAAACGCTGGGCCAATTTTACACAGTAGATCGTATGCAGCTCTGATTTGGATAGGAGAACCAATCAAGTTGCCGTCATCGGCGTACCAAAGTTGCCGAACTTGAGGGAACTTTGTGGAAATGTGATGTATTATTGGCAGTGTGGCGATCGCAAATGCGGGCATGGCTAGGACGTCACCTTGTGTAAATCCTTCTTGTGATTTAACGAATTCGCCTCCGACAGATAGATTAGAAGGGTGGTCGTAAAAATTATGCATGACTATAGAAAGCGACGGACATATTCGATCAATATTGCAAAGGGCCGCCTCTCTATTAATTCTGTTAAATGCGTTGTCGGCATCAATTGATAGAAGAATATGATTCGGATTGTTTGTAAGTTCATTGCGGATGGCTCGTGTAACGCATTCCACGCCAGCTCGTTGGCCTGCACACATTTGACTTCTTCCACATACCTGCTGTATGTCTTCCGAGACCATGGATAATATAGCCTTCGTCATTATTCTTCTGCTAACATCACAGATTCCTATTGGTCGAATTCCAGTTTTCTTTGTTAATGCGATTAGCCTGCATGATGTTAGAGCCTGTGTAATGTCCATTGGTATGCGCTCTGTCGCTAATGCTCTTGTGAATGAGGCTATGGCCTCAGCAAGTTCATCTGATTCTCTCCCGAATTTTGAGAGCATATGTGTCCAGGACTGTGCGTCAATTCCTGAGGTATTTTTAATAATAATAATAATAATAATATTACAAGACTTTGACACATAAAAGAGTCATTTTGTCTGATCACAATATTAAGAAAAGAAAAAAAAGAAAAAAAAAGTAGTTCAGCAATAATAAATTGTCACATATAGTTATATATTTCCTGCAAAGAATCTTCTCTTTTTATCCACATGCTCAGCGCATTCTGGAAAGATTTGTACTGTGCCATAAACACGATCGAATTCGGCAATCGGTTCCATAGGTTTACCGCTCTGTGAGATAATCGCAAGTATCTATGACATTTCCCGTGTGATTGCACAACAACTGATAAAGAGTGTCCTCTGTGGCTCGGGCGATCATTTAGAATAACGGAGGCCGATGGATAACCAGAAAAGACATGGATCATTCGCCATAACTGTAATAAATCATTGTACACATATCTCTTGTAAACTGAAGTAATATTTAGTTGGCTTAGTCTATCACAGTAGGCGATGTTCCGAAGACCAGAACATAGCTTGGAAAATCGGCGAAGAATCTTTTCTAATTGGTTTATTTCACCACGCGTAGAAGGAAAAGTCGCCGGCGAAGCATAATCAATGATTGGTCTGATCAACGCCTTATATACTAGTGATAAATGAGACGGTGGAAGCGAACTAAAGGTATTTTTGATCATGTACATAATTTTTCTCGACGTGTTGCATATATTTTCAGTATTGAAGTCGGTTTTAAACGAATTCTGAACAATTATCCCAAGATCTTTTGTATACGAATTTGTGGGAATAATCTCACCGCAAACAGAATAATCATTTGGTAAATCACTACGACCAAATCTGAGGTGGACACATTTAGTAATGTTAATCATGATTTCGGTCAGTTCGCTCCTCCTATTAACCATATTTATGTCATCTTGTAAGTGTTGCATATCGGCATAGCATGTAATGACATTCCATATTTTAAGATCATCCGCGAATGCTAATTTTTTACATTTTAGAGAGCGTAGCAAACTATTCAGAAATATGACGAATAATAATGGACCTAACACCGATCCCTGAGGAACACCCATTGATAAATTTGACGGTCTAGATAGACAATTTCCAACTCGAACTCTGAAAGAACGATCAGATAGGAAAGCGTGAATCCATCGAATAATAGAAATTTCAATTCCGTAATCTGCAAGAGCCTCAATCAACATATTGTGGGGAACTCTATCAAAGGCCCGACTGAAGTCGAAATACACGACATCAACTGCATTACCCTGCGCAACTGCATCAACCCATGCTTCGCGTGCACATAAAAGATTAGACATGCAAGAACGACCAGGACGAAAACCATGTTGCGAATTATCTAACAAGTTCGATGATTCAAGATAGGATAGTAATCGCCGATACAATATGCGCTCTAACATCTTACATACGACACTTGTAAGGCTTATTGCTCTATAATTTTCAGGATTGTGACGATCTCCTTTTTTGTGGACTGGCACTACAGTGGCGATTTTCCAATCTAATGGTAGAATTGACTTAGCTAGTGATAGTTGAAACAAATAAGCTAACGGTAAAGCAATAAATGTAGATAATATCTTTAGTATCTGGGGATGTAATCCATCCGGACCAGGTGATGAATGTCGTAAAGAATTTAAGTCACTATAAACCTCCTCGGTAGTGACATCAAAATAACTTCGTGAATGACTTACACGAGATTGCTGGTTAATTTCTGTGTTATTAGTTACGAGTTGAAAAGTCGACACAAACGTGTCGGCTACATCTTGAGGCGATGTGATAAAGTTATCATTAATACGAAGAGACGAAATCGCAGGAGGAATTGTCCTATTTCTACGTATGTGAGCCCAAAATCGTTTTGGTACACTATGAAAGTCCGCAGCTATTGTCATTTCGTAGTTAAATTTTTTGCGTTTTTTAAGCTTTTCGAAAACGTTACGACAATTGACGTATTCCTGTCGATAAGTATTGTCCTTGCAGCTTAATTTAAACAGTCGGTTTCTTCGTCTTAGTTCTGATTTAAGTTCTCTATTAAACCACGGAGGATTCACTTTTTTATTTTTATGCACGATCTTGGTAGGAACATATTTTTCTATTATTTCACACATTGCTGAACGGAAAACCTTCCAACAATCTTCAACATCGTCGCTAGCGCCTACAAAGTTCATAGTCGATGCTGCTTGATGAATTTTACACTGATCCGCATGATACCAACAATGCTTGAAGATTTTAGTTTCGACTTCGTCGATAATATTATTTGAAATCCCTGAGAAGTGAAAAAGCAATACACAATGATCACTAACTCCTATGGGTGCTTCATGCATAATGTCACGCACATCTGTTAATGATTTAGATAAAATTAAATCCAACAAAGAACTTTGATCATTCATAATCCTAGTTGGTGCTGATACATGCTGAACAAGAAGTAGGCTATCTAACAGAAAATTCCACAAGTCATGATCTAGTTTATTAGAAGATGTTATTCCTGAATGAGGATCATCCATATTGATGCTGGAAATATTGAAGTCTCCTAAACAGAGGAAACCGGTCACCCATTGCTGCCTTTGACAAAATATCTGAGAATTCCTGAGTGAGAACGAAGCTACATGGAGATCTATAACATAGTGCAATAGTAACTTTATTTCTTACATGGGATAGACTCGCCACCATCAGTTCACAAGTACCATATGTGTCAGTATAACATTCAAAATCGTCAACACCTATACATTGATCGACATAAAGTGCAACACCGCCTCCTCGTCGTACTTTACGATCAACCCTGATGATCGAATACCCATCCACAGCTACCATACTATCAGCAATATCATGATTTAGCCAAGTTTCGGTAACTGCGATTATTTGAGGTTTATATGTAAAGAATCTGTCCCGAAATTCGTCAATCTTTGATACTATACTAAGAATATTTGTATAAGCGACGTTATTAATCGGAGTTGAACATTTATTGATTCTTGAGTTTATAGATAGTCCAGTAGGAAATATATCTAACGAGGATGTATCAATACCTAAGCAATTAACGGACCGATTGGATTCCAACGTACAAATGGCTTTCTTCGAACCACACGAAAATTTCTTATTGTCAAGTCCTTTTCACCAGAAGCATTCCTGGTCTTTAGCTCTTCCCAAGCTTGATGTCGCATCTTACGATCCTGAATGCTGAGATCCTTAAAGATTTTAGTAATTTGACCTTTTAATTTATACCCTCTGCGTAAGATCTCGTTAACATTGTCGGACGATTTACATACCACTTTCAATAAGCGTGGACGTTCTTCATTTTTCTTACCTAACCTGAACAATGATTTCACTAGAAGAGATGAGGCTATAAATTCCTCACCTGAAGTAAATATTTTTGATAATACTTCCCGAACTCTACTCACGTCATTATCAATACGTAGCTGCGGCTCCGAAGAGTTAGATTCCGGTATATTAGCAAAGATTACGCACCGATCTCGGTTTTCGGCAAGCATTCGCGCATTAATATCTAGCGGTTGTGCTAATGGTTCTTTATTCTGGCAGTTTCCTGTTTTATGTACGGAAAATTCTCCGATATTTGCAACCATCACTGACGATTTAGACATTGAATTAATATCCCTTGAATGATCTTTACAGTTGGATCCACCAAGTTTGGAATCAAGTTGCAAATTTTATTGACCAATACTGGATGAACTTCGAAAATGACGTCCTTTGATATTCTTCCATACCCGTGTAGAGTGAGTTTGTGGGGTAATATTGGATATTGGATTGATATGATGATTGTTAGTGGAATTTTGCAATATCACATTCCCTGTTGTACACTGATCCATTATGCAATCGCTTACTTCGAGTCTCTTGTTGTGAACATTTACAATTGACCCACTAGAATGCACAGTTGAATTTGATAAAACAGGAGTGATGTTATTGAATGTATTTGTTAATGCATCTTTGGAATTCATGTTGCACTGGCAATGATTTATATTTTGAATTGCTTTTCTTAAAACACTTATTTCCTCTTCTAGTAACTAACATCAGCTTGTTACACATATAAGGGCTGTATTGTGGAAAGTGTCGATAGTTACAAAGATTTAGGAGTATGGGTTACCTCTAATTTATCAACTAAAAAGCACACTGATCAAGCTTGTGCCAACTCCAATAAAATGATAGGTATGATTCGACGCGCGTTTGTTCGCGTTAATCCGACTGCTCTTCGGCCTCTGATTTTAGCACATGTATTGAGTAGACTTTTATATGCAGCTCAGGTTGTATACCCACGTACTGTGCATGAACATAAGAAACCAGAGAGGGTACTTCGCAGGGCAACAAAGCTAGCACCAACGTTAGCGTCACTGCCTTATGAAGACAGACTGAGATTATTAGGACTTGAGACCGTCACATGGACCCGTCGGTACATGGATATGTGCCTTGTTTGGCATTTATTTCAACGTCCTCATCACCCTCTTCGGAGTAGGGTTCAACTACGTGGTTCAAATGTTCTTCGCGGTCATTCTTTAACTATTCAAAGAAACAGAGTACAGAAATCGGGCGCGATGCAATTTGATAGAAGAATTGTTGAGCTTTGGAACAACCTTGATGCAGACACCGTTGGATGCAGTTCACTTAATACTTTTAAAAGAAGACTACGAATAGATCAAGCAATGTTTCGTGTTGCATTTTCTTATTTTAATAACTAATTAATTTATTTACGAACTTATTGTGAGCCAGCTATTTGAGCTAATGCTCGTATGTTGTTGAATGTATAATAATATCATCAGGAGCGGGAATTTGGAGTAATACGGATATCCTTTCGGGTTCCGGCTTTAGGTTACCTTGCATAACCAAATATCCCAACAGTTTTACTTCAGTCAGCCCAAACCCGCATTATTGCTCATTTAATGTTAGGCCAATCTGTGAAGCAACATTCTTAAATTTCGCAAGAGTCTTGTCGTGATCACTCTTTGTCCTACCACAAATAGTGGTAGGACAAAGTTATCAAAGTAAGCGTAAGTGTCGCTCAAATCCCACTTTTTTATAAGTTGATTCATCGCTCTTTGAAAACATGATACCGAGTTATTCAGTTCGAATGATAGTCTATTGAAATGGTATAGCCTACCATCGGCTTCAAAGCCTGTAAAAATAAGATCATCCTTGTGCAAATCGATTTGATGATACGCAGATTAATAATAATACAATAATTTATTTAACGTGGCAAATGCGTGCAAAATGCACGCTTACATGACCACTAACAAACAAAAAAAAGAACATCAAAGGTCACAGGTTATTAGTTAATTGTTGAAATTAAATTGGATTTGGCGTTTGAAGTACGGCATAGATGTTGATTGGCAGATATGAATAGGCAGTTGATTTCACGATAGAGGAGCAGCCACATTGAAGGAGCGGAGTACAAAGGAGGTAGAGTAGTTTGGGACATGTAAAAGAAGGGAATTACGGGAACGCAGATCACAATACACAGTACGAGAATTGTCGAGAAAAGGAAGGTTGAGAAATGAAGGGGTATGAGAAGTTATAAGGCGAAAAGCAATGATAAGAAGACGAATTTGAACACGACAATAAATGGTAGGCCAATCAAGAGAAACAAGATAGTGGGATGTATGATCAAAACGACGAAGACGGAGGAGAACTCGGACGGCAGCGTTGATGATGCGTTGTAAAGGAAGAAGAGTGGATTTAGGTGAGTTGGAAAATAGACTAAGACAGTAATCAAGTCTTGAGAAAAGAAGAGAAGATATTAGAGTCATACAAGAAGGGAAATCGATCAATCTACGAACTTGACGGAGATTGCGGAGTATCAAGGTAGATCAGCGTACTTTATCACTAACGAAAGGTTTAAGTGAAAGTCGGTTGTCGAAATGAAAGCCTAGGAAAACGAGATTATCAACGATAGGAATAATTGTAGAATTTAGTGATACGGAAGGAGGTTCTACGCCGAAGCTTCGAGATAGGATCCACATAATTTTAGATTTATCAGAATTCAGAGAAAGGCGAAGGGAAGAAAGATGATTAGAAATTGAGACAAGACAGCTGGAAACAGAAACACTAAGATCATGAATACGATAAGGAGGTGCGTGAGCATATATGAGAATGTCATCAGCATATTGCATAACATGGAAGTTAAATTTATGAGAAATCGAAGACAAGTCACCGAGAAGAAGAGAGAAAAGCATAGGACCTAATACGGAGCCTTGTGGAACACCGGTCGGGATGGATGAAGGATTGGAGAGAGAAGAGTTAGAATAGACGCGAATTGTACGGTTTGACAGATATGAAGAAAACCATGATACAGTCGGTAAAGAGAAGCCATAATCATGACGAAGGCGATGTAGAAGAATCGAGTGATCGACGATGTCAAAAGCAGACGATAGATCAAGAGAAACTATGACACTACATAATTTATGATCGCGCGATATGAGTAAGTCGTTATAAACTTTAAGACATTCAATTTCAGTAGAGTGATTAGAGCGAAAAGCGGCTTGGAAGGGAGGAAACAAGTTAGAGTAAAAGAGATATGTATTAACTTGCTTGAGAACGAGACGCTCAAGGAGTTTAGAGAGGGTTGGTAGAAGTGAGATTGGACGGTACGAAGATGGTAGTGAGGAGTCGAGAGATTGCTTTTTGATGAGAGGACGAATAGTGGCGCATTTCCAGATGGAAGGAAATGTACGGCTACGGATGGGACGAGTTGAACAATGTGGTTAGGAAGGGTGAGATAGAGGAGCAGATATTTTTAAGCAAGTGAGTTGGAATTAGGTCAGAAGGAGATGTTTTATTAGGTAATGACAGTAGAACCGAAGAAACTTCATCAGATGAAACGGGAAGGTGGAATAGTTCTGGCAGGGAAGTATTCAAAGAGAAGAGTGGGTACAAGGGGGCTATGGATAGTAGGAAAAGTAAATTAGATAGCTTAGTTTGTAGATAAGAAGAAAATTCATCAGGATTTATATTACAACAAGTAGATGATCGTGAAAGAATTGAGTTTAAGATTTTCCAATGAGATTTAGAGTTGGAAGATGACTCGAGTTGATTTCGCCAAAAGATAGTACGTTTAGTACGTATAAGAATGAGATGTGAACGGCGTTGAGAAAAGTAGGAATCACAGAGATTTGGAGGGAGTGAGTTGGGAGAACGTTTAAGAAAGCGATTATACACACGAAAAGAGTGACGGAGTCGACGCTTAGAAAGACTACAGTCAGAATCGAACCAGGGAGCATGACGCAAGCGCTGAAAACGTCGGAGTCGAATGGGCAGTAGGTGATTGATGGTCGACGTAAGTTCGGAATCGAACAGAATGCAGAGATCATCGGAAGAGAGATATTTAAGAGGAAGTGAAAAGAGTGAAGAATTGAGTAAGGCTGTGCAGAGTATAGGGA
Organism: Pomphorhynchus laevis; assembly: GCA_012934845.2. Taxonomy (NCBI): domain Eukaryota; kingdom Metazoa; phylum Acanthocephala; class Palaeacanthocephala; order Echinorhynchida; family Pomphorhynchidae; genus Pomphorhynchus; species Pomphorhynchus laevis. The sequence continues at coordinate 9,216 of WNNJ02003742.1, forward strand.
TATCGAGAAGTTTCCAGGGTCGACTTGGTGTGGATATTGGTGGAGGCGGAGAAGGAGGATGGGGATGAGTAAGAGTAAGAGTGACAAGGAAGTGATCAAACAATTCGGGATCAGTAATTGTCAAGGAAGTATAGTCATTGAAGCAGATAGTGACAGCAATGATGTCGAGAGCACCGCCGAGAATATGAGTTGGGCTTGTTGAAAGTAATTTATAGTTAAAATCAGAAAAACGATTAGTTAAAGTGATAGAGGCAGAATCACCCGGGCGATCAAGACGAAAGTTAAAGTCACCGAGAACAAAAGAAGGAGTATAAGACAATGAACAGTGAGACATAAGATATGCAAGGTCATTAAAGAAGATACGTGAGGGGGCAACTGAACCTGGACGGTATACAATCACAAGTTCCAGAGGGAAAAGAGTTGATAATCTGCATATTAGTAATTCGAACGAGGTGTAACGGATGTTAACTTTAATTTTACGTAAAGACAATGGCGGACGAGCAATGGCAACAATACCGCCATGGTTAGACGCAGTAGATGTATGAGAGGCAATTGGACGAGCTGATTCAACTAGAGAACAACCAGAGCGACATAGACGACGAATAGCAAGATCGTCGGAGTCATAGTGCCAGGATTCGGTAATGCAGAGAATATCGATAGATAATTGATCGAAGATATCGAGAAGCATATCAGCTTTATGAAGAATGGAGCGAGTGTTGAATAGACTAAGACGAAAAGTATGCTTAGGAGCGAGATTGACTAGCGAAGAAGACAAGGGGGAGAGATGGGACGCCATCGAATTTTTGGCCTTGTGTCGTTAGTTGTAAGTAGCGAGCGGATGCCGTCGATGGTTGTCGATAATTGTCAGGCGGATGGTTGTCGATGGTTGTCGTTAGTTGTCGTCGAAGGTTATCGTTGGTTGTCGTCGAAGATTGTAGTTTGATTGTTTTACAATCTTGGTGGACAAGATTTTCCGCGAGCGAAGCGAGCGGAACTGAAATCTGGAACTGAAATCTGGAACTGAAATCTGGAACTGAAATCTGGAACTGAAATCTGGAACTGAAATCTGGAACTGAAATCTGGAACTGAAATCTGGAACTGAAATCTGGAACTGAAATCTGGAACTGAAATCTGGAACTGAAATCTGGAACTGAAATCTGGAACTGAAATCTGGAACTGAAATCTGGAACTGAAATCTGGAACTGAAATCTGGAACTGAAATCTGGAACTGAAATCTGGAACTGAAATCTGGAACTGAAATCTGGAACTGAAATCTGGAACTGAAATCTGGAACTGAAATCTGGAACTGAAATCTGGAACTGAAATCTGGAACTGAAATCTGGAACTGAAATCTGGAACTGAAATCTGGAACTGAAATTCTGGAACTGAAATCTGGAACTGAAATCTGGAACTGAAATCTGGAACTGAAATCTGGAACTGAAATCTGGAACTGAAATCTGGAACTGAAATCTGGAACTGAAATCTGGAACTGAAATCTGGAACTGAAATCTGGAACTGAAATCTGGAACTGAAATCTGGAACTGAAATCTGGAACTGAAATCTGGAACTGAAATCTGGAACTGAAATCTGGAACTGAAATCTGGAACTGAAATCTGGAACTGAAATCTGGAACTGAAATCTGGAACTGAAATCTGGAACTGAAATCTGGAACTGAAATCTGGAACTGAAATCTGGAACTGAAATCTGGAACTGAAATATGGAACTGAAATCTGGAACTGAAATCTGGAACTGAAGTATGGAACTGAAATATGGAACTGAAATCTGGAACTGAAATCTGGAACTGAAAGTATGGAACTGAAATCTGGAACTGAAATCTGGAACTGAAGTATGGAACTGAAATATGGAACTGAAATCTGGAACTGAAATCTGGAACTGAAGTATGGAACTGACATCTGGAACTGAAATCTGGAACTGAAATCTGGAACTGAAATATGGAACTGAAATCTGGAACTGAAATCTGGAACTGAAGTATGGAACTGAAATATGGAACTGAAATCTGGAACTGAAATCTGGAACTGAAGTATGGAACTGAAATCTGGAACTGAAGTATGGAACTGAAATATGGAACTGAAATCTGGAACTGAAATCTGGAACTGAAGTATGGAACTGAAATCTGGAATGTATGTTATTTATCTCAAGCTTTTTTTAACGACCTTTAAGATTAAAGGTCGATCGTTGAGAAGTATTTAAATTTGCTAATTTCCCACACTAAGTCTTGAGGTTAGGTAAGGGGTATGCATCCAGCATTGTATATTTATTTATTTTCCAAGAATAATCGATTACTAGCCGATTTCTGTCGATCTGGATGAACCACTAGAATCTGCACTCGCCATAGGTTCGTCGATCGCATTCGACGCGATCGAACAGCAATGGGTTTGTGATCACTCGTCAGATGTTGTAAAGGTCGAACAAGGCTTATTTTTGTATACTTCAGGCGTGCAACTACTAAATCTGATTCTGGTCCTTGAAGTATTAATTAAAAGCTGTTGTGGCGCTGCATAAATCCCACACCGAGTTCATCAATGACATGAAATTTAACGTTCTGGTAGCACTTTCCATTATACTCGATTGTAATAGATACTTTTCCTTTCGTAGTTGTTTTCAAATTAGTAGTAGCCATTGTTATCTGTTTTCAGCTGTTTAGGAGATTGAGCTTTAAGCGCCTCGCAGTTTCAGATCTTATGAAGTTGCTACAACTTCCTGTCAAACAAATACAACAGTTGAATACTCCGTGATTCGTAATACGTTAGGGCAAGTGTAGTCAGTTTATTTCCATTCGTCTCGAAGACGGAAGATCGGCATACTTTTGCAAAGTGACCGACTTTATGGCATTTCCGACATGTTGATTCCTTGGCTGGACACTCTGATCTACGATGTTTAAGATAACTTCCAGAGAAGAAGCACCTCTAATTTATTTTCGCTGATACTGCCATCATGCATTCAGCTTCTTCTGATTGCACATCAATACCGTGTTTTCCGGATTCAGGATGATTATCAGTCATCTTCGCCATTCGTAGGTACGGTCGTTCGATTGCAATAGCTCGTTTTTCCGCCATCTTTATCGTTTTTCCCTAGTCGATTGCGTCTAATAGTTTTAGTAGGTTACTCTCCAGAATCCTTTGTCTTATTTTAGATGTGCCTATTCCAATAATAAAGGCGTTCAGAATCCCTTGGTCCTTGTGATCGGCTGCCGAAACGTCAGTGAAATTACATTCATTAGCTAGTTGTTTCAAAGCATTAGCTTATTGTTGAATGTCTTCGGATTCATTTTGGTGTTGAGCGTACAACATATATTGCGTGTATACTGCGTTGACGGTTTTATCAAACAATGTTTTCAACAGCTCGATAGCCTCATCATATGCTTCCTCGTGTTGAATGGATTCAAAAATTTCAGAGCACACAAAATTGCGATATATAGTCAATTTGATAGCAGGTGTTGCATTAATGTAAGCCACAAAAGTCTCGAAAGTAGCAAGCCAATGTCTCCATCGATCTGTAGCGCCCTGATCGTCCGATATGGTCAGTTTGGACGACTGTAGATATCGCGCGTAGTCTACATCGTTCGTCGATGTTGACAAAGTCTTGACAAATGTATTCAATAAATTGTGATAAACTATAGAAGCTTTATTGAATACATCTAGAAAACAAAACAAAATGTTATACAATCACGACAGTCTTAGTATATTTTCCGTCTCACCTAAATCAACTCTTTTCCCCTACAACGCATCGTCAACACAGTCGTCCGAATTTTCCTCTGTCTTCGTTGTTTTGATCATACATCCCACAATCTTGCTTCTCTCAATTAGTTTATTATTTATTGTCGTGTTCAAATTCATCTCCTTCTCATTGCTTTTCACATTGTAACTTATCATACCCCTTTATTTCTCTACCCATTCTTTTACTCCCTTCTTTTACATATCCCAAACTACTCTACCAATTTTGGCTTCGGCTTTTTTTGTGGCTGCTCTTTCCTCATGGGATCATCTACCCATTCATATACGCAAATCAACCTCCCTGTCGTGATCCAAACACCAAATCCGATCCCATTTAAACAATTTGCAATATATAGGACCAGATTACGGGTTTTGTATTAAAGTTTACAAACAAGTTTACATCTCTGGCTAATGCCATCATTATCTTTGAATGTGCTTCACTGGCCATCTTAGGGGTTTATGTCGTATGTATAGTGTCGAACTTCCAGGAGCTCCGATTGGTTTTGGTTCGTTCGAAAAAGATTGGATAATTGCACAATTAACACGCTGGTTGAAATTGTTCGATAGGTTATGTGAAGTCTCTAGCGATTCACGACAGTTAGCATTCTTAGCATTTTCAGCAGCAATACAAAATAAGTGGACTTATGTACAAAGAACATGTAGGTATGAATAAATCTGAATGGTTTTCTTCACTAGAAGATTCCTACATAATAAAATCATCCCCAAAATAACTGGTTTTATTTACAGAAGTTTTGGTGCGATTTCGCATGTCTGTCCTTCTCAATGAAAGGTTTGAGGATATCAAATCCATATGAGAATACCAAATCTGAATGGGAATATTATTCATTGCAATGCAATTATTTGATTTATTCAATTTAGGTCACGGATATAACATTGATACTATTCAGAAGCAGTTAATAGTCGAAATTAGAAGACTAAAAATACTCAGGGCTGCCAAAAAATATTCGTCACTGTTGAATTCAGTGAAAGAATACAAACAGGTAATTTTACAGCATGCAGCTCGAAAATGTGCGTCGACCTGGCTATCTGCTCGACCTGAAGATGATCCTAAGTTTCGATTTAGCAATCGAGAATTTTCCGATTGCCTCTGTCAGTCATAAATGGGTGACAAATTTTAAATTATTCATGCAAATGTGTATGCGAGGAAGTTCTTAGTGTTGTTCATTCATTATCAGGCAAATGAGGAGGGAAAACAATAGTAAGACACAACGCGATCAGAAACATTTTCGCCAAACTAACTTCAGAGGTGTGTTCATCTACTACAAATGAGTCCCTGCTTTCTCCCGTTGGTCAATTTATTCAATTCGGTTCTTCTTCCACTACACTAGATCGCGATACACATTATGACATCTTGTGTTAAGGGTTGGTTTGGCGTCCCGCCTGAGCGGTCTTACTTGGACATATCTATATTCAATACGCTCGTTCGTATGTCACAATAACCTCACTTTCAGAGTGCAGTTATAACGAGAATCGAAAAAATGCTAAGTATTCTGAACGGATATCTAAGATCGAAAGAGCAGTGTGATATACCTACAGGGGATTTATTAGACACTATAATAAAATAACAATTAATAAGTTAGTCAGTTAATCTGTATTAAATGTACTACAATAATCCCCTATGTAGGAATCCTTCAGATACTGTAGAGGTATTCGTACTCTTCTTGGTATTTCAATGTGATCGGTCCTCGTTGACTGTTCAAGTAATGACAGGGTGTCACTACTGATCGATGTGTTTTGTTTCTCCTCCGGTTCAGATCTGTTTGGCTGATTTACACGCTGAAGAATGGTCGGGGAGTCATGTGGCGGTTGTGATACGTAACACGGCTCCATTATCTCTGGCGTAGCTTGAGCATTGTTTTCATTACTTTGATTGATACCCTCGTCATCGATCTTGAGTTCTGCAACGGGCCAGTCAGGGAGCCAAATCTCGTGTTAAAACTGTAGATATGTGCCCACTACTAAGTCTGACACCGCATAATTATGATTAGATTCCAGGAGTTCCGCGTGAGATATATGCGGAATATATTTACCTCCGTCTCTCTGCATACGTTGGATAAGAATTGGTTCGGGTGATAATAACCACGACGGTAATGACTTTCCCGTTGATGACCCTCGGTCATATGCAAACAGTCGCTCTGATGAGTTGAGTTAGTAGCAGTGTATAGTAGAGTCCGGAGTGAATTGAGAACTTCTGGTAGCACAGACTCCCATGATCCGATGGGCAACTTAGCATCAATCGTGACCAACTGTACTGCACGACAAATGAATCCATTCAAACGTTCACACTGTCCATTGTCTCTGGGATTGAATGCTGATGTATTGGTTGTCGCAATATTTAATGTAGATGCAAACTGCTTGAATTCCCAGGACATAAACGCACTTCCCCGGTCGGAATGAATCGAATTCGGTGTTTCAAACAGATAAAACAAGCCCCCCCCAAAGGACAACATCGCTGATTCAGTCGACGTATTTTGACAAGAAAAGGCCCACGGAAAGCGTGAATATTCATCTATCACTGTCAGAATGTATTTATTCTCAGTGGAACTAGGTAATGGACCCTTGAAGTCAATTGACAATCGCTCAAACGGCTTTGTAGACTTTATTAATGTTGCTATCGGGGGCGGTAGAATCTCAGTTTTACTAGCGCGCAAACTTGGCAATTTTCACAAACCACACGGACATCGTCTAGCGAGAATGGTAAATTTTAAACCTTTATATAATGCAGCAGTCGTATCTGCCATGAATGTGAAAGGTCTCTATGAAGTCTAACCAGCGAATTCAATGATTTTGCTATGGCTGAACAAGTCAAACGTGACAGAGCATCAGCTGCCAGGTTTTCTCTTCCTAGGCGGTAGATAATTTTGAATCGAAACTGTGAAAGTTCTAGTCTCCAGCACTATTTTCTCATTCTTAATCCTACTTGAATGTGAAGGCATCATAAACGACACCGATCGTTGATCTGTAATAATCTGGAACGGACGTCCCAGATTCCCGGATCGATTCAATGATAGCTATAGCTTCAAATTCGATGGCCAGATGTCGTTTCTCTGCTTTAGATAGTACGCGTGAAAAAAAACGCGACTAGTCGACCACGTTGACTGAGTGTTGCAGAAATTGCAATTTTCGACGCATCCGTCTCGACTTCGAACAGCAGTTCTTCGCTTATGCTTGAACGACAAGTTACCAAGATAGCCGATTTAATATCATTTAGGCTAGCTAATGCAGATTCACCCAATGGAAATTCTCGACATTCTGCGAATTTTCGAATTCTATCAGCAAAATGAGGTATCTATCGGCAATAATATGTTAAAAATCCCAATAGATGTTGATGACCATGAATATCCAATGGAGCTTGAAGCGCGACAAGTGAAGCGAGTCTTTTGGGATCGGGTTTTACTATGCCTCCAGCTATGCATTGACCCAGTACGCATATTGATTCGAATGCAAACGAGCTTTTCGACTCATTCATAGTTATATTGTATGCATGAGCCACTGTCAAGAAACGTTATAGATTACAGTCGTGTTCTTGTCGATCTATACCAACAACTATTACATCGTCTAAATACGTAAACACTCCTTGTACATGTTCGTGTTGTATTAAAGAATTAATCACGCATTGGAACATGGCTACTCCATTGGTTAGGTCAAAGGGAATTCGTTTATATTGGTATAACCCACCTCCCGCTTTAAACGCCGAGTATTCTCGTTCTGATTAAAGAATGGTGTTTAGTTGTAAGCGTCCTTTATGTCCAGACATGTAAATATTTTGAACGTTGATAACTTGTCGACCAGATCATCTGTACGGTAACGGGTACGCGTCGAGCATTTTAAACCGGTTGATTGTCTCGAATAATCGACTACCATTCGCCTTTTGCCTGTCGCACTGGTAACAATGAACGCCTGAGCTCTCCACTGTGAATAGCTACCTTCGATATTGTCGTCACGAAGTAGACACTCTATTTCAGATCGTATGAACGCATCTTGAGAAGGAGTACGGCGTCTAGATTTTGTTTGAATTGGATGTCCGTTGTCAAATGCTTGAATAGAGAAATTGGATTAATCTTCATAGCTTGCAAAGTTCCCACAGTGATCCCGGGATTTTCTCCTCCAAATTGGACTGTCACACTTGATAATCGTTCGAAAAACGGGTGACCCAGAATTATTTTCGCACAGAGATAATCAACAATTAAACATTTGACATTGTCGTATTCATTGCCGTTTAATTTGAACGAGAAAAAACAGTATATGTCCAGAATTCTTACAAATGAGGTTGATGCCATTTGCACGCGTTCGTGACCTTTATAGATGCATAACTTACACCGATTGGCCATTTGTGTAGATATGAAATTATCACTGCTACCCGTATCGATTAGCGTATACGCGGTTAGGGATCCGATTCTTATTTTCGTAATCGAGCGAGATAATCCTGAAGTGATCGACGAGCATGTAATTTGAGCAATACTAGTAGTATTCAAAGTATACATTTTTCTTGGTCCAGTTGATCAGCACACCTTGGCAAAATGTTTTTTCGTTGGGCACTTTCTACATTCTGCATCTCGAGCCGGACATTGAGTGGGAGGATGTTGGAGGTCTCCGCAAAAGAAACAGTTTTTGAGCACTGCTTTCATTTCGCTATAGTTGGTGTTGTCGAGTTCCGTGCTTCCACATGCAGTCACGTTAACTATGTCTGATGTATACGGTTCACCGTCGAATAATTATTTGCTTGGATTTCTGCCTGCTCTAGCGATCGAGCAGCCTCATATGCCTCGTCAAACGTGAGGCGATGTCGTTCGAGCAATCTTCGCCAAATACCTGGTGATCTCAATCCTCGCATGAAAGAATCTCGTACATAAAGATCGTGATGCTCTTTGGCCTTGACATCTTCAAACTCACATGACTTCCCGAGACGCAATAACTCCAGTACGAACTCATCTACTGTCTGTGAAGTGGATTGTCGACATGTCGATAATACGTGTCGTTGAAATATTATATTACGCGACTTAACGAAGAGTACTTTTAACGCGGCAAGCGCTTCGTCGAACGTTTGACTTGACTCAAAGGATCGGAACAATTCACTTGTGACAAGGTTGGTTAGCAAAGGTAATTTATTTTCATCTTGTAAATTTTCGATACTTGTCATGAATGAGATAAGGCGCTTCTTCCAATGTCGCCAATGAGTTCAGCGTCGATTGTATCCTTAGTCAAATTGAGGACGTCTGGTTTGAGAAGCTTGTCCATTGTACAACTTGAACAACTATCAATCGATTTTTCAGCTTCAATTGTCTAATAAATTTTGATAAACCAACAGGGGCTTTATTAGACAATCTATAATAAAATAACAATTAATAAGTTAGTCAGTTAATCGGTATTAAATGTACTACAAGCAGCTTTTATACCGGTTATTTTGTTAATACAAGGTGGTTTAGGGGATGATACAAAACAGTTGGTGAAACGCTAAGCAAACGACTTAGACGTGAAAATAGAGTGTAGTTACAGTGAAATGATTGGCCGATTTAGACGTTTTATCGGAATAGCTCTGGTGCGGGCTAGCTCATGGTGTCTCAGATAAATCTTCATTGTTACTTATGATCTGCAGTGCTTTTGTCAAATAAATCATTTTACTTTTTAAAAAATATTATTGCATCAAATGAAGTCCTAGCTTGCTCAATTCATTATTTAAATCTGCACTAATTGAAGAATCAGTTCGCCCGTGTTTCTTAACCTCACATCATGTCCTTTGTCTAAAACCAACAAATTTATCAGAAACGAGATCGTTAGAGTTCTGATTATGAGTAACATAGTCATCCGTGTAGCTGTTTAAAATATTAGTTTTAATTCTGCTAGCATGATGTAAATTATCTTGATGTGAAATGTTATTTAGCACCCGAATGATTTGTATAGTCCTGATTTTTTTGTCGAATTTGTACTGCCTCTTCTCCAAATTCGTGTAAGAATATAGAACAAATGTCCTCGATACAAATTCTCTATAGATTTGATGCCATTGCTTTCATGTAATTCCGATACAATAGTGTTTAGGAGCATCATGGTTGGCTGGAAATGGTTGAAAATTGTCTTCACAGGATACCACAGATTTATCAGATGATGATTATCTTATTTGATCAAAGAATATTTCATCAGTGTCGGTAGACACAGCACATCATTTTACGATGAGAAAATGAACACAATCCGCAGTAAAATATCAGACCTTTCGAGTTCAAGTCCATTGATTTAGGAACCGTAATATGTGTCCATACATCACAACCAACTGTATTACATGTTAACTGTAAGTTTAAACGCGAACACAAAAATAGGAGAAGCAGAAAAAGCTGTTTTTTTTCTTATCAAGGCACAATTGCCACAACACTAAAATCTATCGTTTTATCCCAAAAATGCACAGAAAGTTTACTAGCATTACAATGCTAGTACAAAGCAGTAGTGTTACATCAATAGTGCAACTTAGTTCGGCACTTTGAACAACGGTCATGTTAATTGATAGTTCAGAAAATCGCTTATTCAATGCTAGCAAGCATCGGAAGTACGAGATCAAACAACCGTTCCGCAACACCGCCCCTTGATCTCATCTAAACATAATCGCGTAGATATGTCGGTCGTGTCCGTATTCTATTGGACGTCCTAACTTGATCCAACATCAAATTTTGAGAAGAATCGTCTTCGTCCTAATCATTAACCAACTTGACAAATCGTTTGGGTGTGCTTACTTGGAAATCACTTTTACATTCATCTGCTCCAATTTTACTAATTGCCGGTCGCACGTGACATAGATGTCTTTCAATACCATTTATTTCGATCGTATTGCACTTCTCTCCTCGAGTGACTACACCATGTTGCCATTGTGAAGTGCATCTTGCATTGTTTGGTTTTATCCATACTGTTTGTCCACGCTTAAAACTGCTTTTCTTCGCTGTTGGAGGTTGTCTGATACTGCATGGTGTCTCCATCGATATCAGTATATGTGATGGCTGGGACTTTTTCTTAATGGGCAGAAAGTCTCCGCGAGGTTATACCAAACACAGCTTCAATCAAGCTGAACCGACAACGAGCTGCAATACGCTTGATAGTTCGGTGATTGCGCTCCACTATTTCATTGCCCCGTGGCCTAAATGCAGCTCGAAAGCGTAAAGATATTCTCCATCGACAACATAACTGTTTAAACATACTTCCTCTAAATACAGCCACATTATCCACCAATACTTCGTCTGGTAATCCGTGCTCTAGTATCAACTCTAGAAATTTTCTCGATACACAATCAGCGCTCTCTCTATCCAGCGCTTTCCAAACGGCAAATCTTCCTGGTCCACTATCCACGATACTCAAATAGGGACGTCCTTCATGATGAACTATATCAACGGGCAGTCGTTTTCATATGCCACTCACTTGACACGATCCGTGAGAATATTTTATCGGCGACGGATCTATAGTCTGGCATCGTTCGCATCGCTTTATAATATCCTCGATTTCCTTTCTGTCAGTATTACGATTTACCATCTTAGCGAGCGCAAAAGACCTTTCGATTCCAAAGTGGTGCATATCATGTAATTGTGTAGAATTATAACCAGAATCTACATGAGTTAAAACTGCAGCAGATGTATCTTCACATATTCGTTTTTTTTTCGTTTATTCGTGTTAGCAAATCGGCCTTATTCAAATTTGAAGGCACGTATTCCCATTCAATGTTCAGTTTTGCCTCTTCAATTAACGATTGTAATGTCGACAAACGCCTTCGCACGAGCATTTCAGCAGCTCATTTAGTTTTTATTCTGTGTAATTTACTAGTAGTAAGATTTAACCAATTTAATAGTTTCTCTTGATCTATCGTCTGCTTTTGACATCGTCGATCACTCGATTCTTCTACATCGCCTTCGTCATGACTATGGCTTCTCTTTACCCACTGTATCATGGTTTTCTTCATATCTATCAAACCGTACATTTCGCGTCTATTCTAACTCTTCTCTCTCCCATCCTTCATCCATTCCGACCGGTGTTCCACAAGGTTCTGTATTAGGCCCTATGCTTTTCTCTCTTCTTCTCGGTGACTTGTCTTCGATTTCTCATAAATTTAACTTCCATGTTATGCAATATGCTGATGACATTCTCATCTATGCTCACGCACCTGCATATCGTATTCATGATCTTAGTGTTTCTGTTTCCAGCTGTCTTGTCTCAATTTCCAATCATCTTTCTTCCCTTCGCCTTTCTCTGAATCCTGATAAATCTAAAATTATGTGGATCCTACCTCGAAGCTTCGGCGTAGAACCTCCTTCCGTATCACTAAATTCTACAATTATTCCTATCGTTGATAATCTCGTTTTCCTAGGCTTTCATTTCGACAAACGACTCACTTAAACCTTTCGTTAGTGATAAAGTACGCTGATCTACCTTGATACTCCGCAATCTCCGTCAAGTTCGTAGATTGATCGATTTCCCTTCTTGTATGACTCTCATATCTTCTCTTCTTTTCTCAAGACTTGATTACTGTCTTAGTCTATTTTCCAACTCACCTAAATCCACTCTTCTTCCTTTACAACGCATCATCAACGCTGCCGTCCGAGTTCTCCTCCGTCTTCGTCGTTTTGATCATACATCCCACTATCTTGTTTCTCTTGATTGGCCTACCATTTATTGTCGTGTTCAAATTCGTCTTCTTATCATTGCTTTTCGCCTTATAACTTCTCATACCCCTTCATTTCTCAACCTTCCTTTTCTCGACAATTCTCGTACTGTGTATTGTGCTTTGCGTTCCCGTAATTCCCTTCTTTTACATGTCCCAATCTACTCTACCTCTTTTGGCTTCCGCTCTTTCGTTGTGGCTGCTCCTCTCTTGTGGAATCAACTGCCTATTCATATCCGCCAATCAACATCTATGCCGTGCTTCAAACGCCAAATCCAATTCCATTTCAAAAATTAACTAATTATCTGTGACTTTTGATGTTCTTTTTTTGTTTGTTAGTGGTCATGTAAGCGTGCATTTTGCACGCATTTGCCACGTTAAATAAATTATTGTATTATTATTAATACAGTCTGTGAGTCAGTCATTACTTTTATTTTCGTAAAATCCCACTTCAATGCAAGGTTGATTCCTCAAATAGCGGCTTCTAGCTCCACGACATTTATATGAAGCGAGTCGCTGGATTTTCGTAGCCATGCAGCATCTTCGACTATTGATCCTGATATCTCTAAGCACACGACCATTGCAATGCCACTCGCGTCACACCAAACAGTGCAGCGATCGGTACAGCTTACTTGCCTTTGACCTTGAACTGGGTCCGATAACCGTAATCGCTTCAACATTCTTATCAAACACAGGGTAGCATATTTTCCGATAGGATCATTCCAATCATGGCCAATTGCAAGACGTTTAACATAACTAGCGCTTTTGCGCAGCCAAGATGCAATAGGGTAATTAGCTATTAGCTTGCAACATAACGAAAAGAGATCTCTCCTCGTCATTCTCTGAATTTTCTGAGCGTCTATATCAACAAGGTTCTTACGGTTAAACATAAATTTTCCTTCGATATTTCTTGTGATCATCATACCCAATACCCTATTGTCTCCGAGTTCCATCGGTTCTTTCGTAGATAAGCCGAATTGACTAAGATGGCATCTCACAACATCCGCAGATACCACATTTTCATCCACAAGTATATCATCGTAGTACGAATCAGTCCCTTCACGAATCAAAGCATTTTGTTCCAGAACAAAACGAAGTATCGTTTTCATAACTTTAGGTCCAATCGACATTCCAAATCCTAATCGTGTTAAACAATATGTAACTCCCTCATATTTAACAACTTGATACTTCCAGTAGTCAAGGTGGATCCAAACTTGAAGATACGCATGCTTCAAATCTAATATTTTAGCCTTAGTGGAAATTCGACGCCATCTTCGAATTGAGTCAACACAAATATCTGTATCGTCACTTGTATGACAGCTGATATATCTATTTAATTCGCGAAAATCAAGCACAGGTCTAATGCTCGGTTAGCTTGTAACTTTAAACGTGAACACTAAAATAGGAGAAGCAGAAAAAGCTGTTTTTTCTTATCAAAGCACAATTGCCACAACACTAAAATCTATCGTTTTATCCCAAAAATGCAGAAAATAGTGGTTGCTAAATCTGACAAACTGCCATTAATGGAATCAACCCGTCGACTCTGCTGCAGCTCCATTTGCACAGAGTCGACGGGTTGATTCCATTAATGGCAGATTGTCAGATTTAGCAACACTCGAGTACTAAGCCAACGTGTTTGACATGTGGGAAACTTGGCCACATTTCAAGATACTGTAGCAACCAACGTCAGGGAAACGAGTAAGGCGAACTTGGTATACCGGATCTAGCTTCGCCAACACAATAATTTCCGGTGAGTTACCCATTATCTTCGTGACAATTGATGGCTGCAAGCGAAAGGCATTGGTTGATAGTGGTTGCAATCGTTGCAACCACTATCAACCAATGCCTTTCGCTTGTAGCCATCAATTGTGCCTTGATAAGAAAAAACAGCTTTTCCTGCTTCTCTTATTTTAGTGTTCACGTTTAAAGTTACAAGCTAACGGGCATCAAAACAATATGAGCAAATTAAAATTGACCGATGTTGTTCCAGTATACGACGGAACAGCAGACATCGAGGAATGGATAACCAAGTTTGATCTTGTAATTAAAATCCAGCATTTGAGTAATGAAGAAGCAACTATATTGCCTATGCTGCTCCAATGCAGTGCACTTAATGTATATATGGAGATGGGCAATGTTGAAAGAGGAAACACCAGAGGAAATCGAAAAGCGGATGCGCCTTGTATTTGGTATAGATCCTTTCACTGCGTATGAGCGATTTATTGCAAGAAAATGGTTAGACGAGCCAGTCGATATTTTTCAGGCAGATTTGCGACGCCTAGCTAAAGCCGCGTCAATTGATAACGAGAATTTACTAAAGCGCGCGTTTGTGACTTCATTTCCAGTTATGATAACAAAGAATTACGTTCTGTAGTCGACGTCGAATCGGTATCCGTTGAGGATTTGGCAAATCGAGCTAGATCATTAATCGCCTCAGAAAATAACAATATCGTGTGTCTTATGAAATACGATTCAAACGTCGCTCAATTCCGAAGGAGCAGGACCAATAATTTTCGGCGCAAAGCGGTACTTCGATGTTGGACATGTGGGAAACTTGGCCACATTTCAAGATACTGTAACAACCAACGTAAGGGAAACGAGGAAGGCGAACTTGGTATACCGGATCCAGCTTCGCCAACACAATAATTTCCGGTGAGTTACCCATTATCTTCGTGACAATTGATGGCTACAAGCGAAAGACATTGGTTGATAGTGGTTGCAATCGTTGCAACCACTATCAACCAATGCCTTTCGCTTGTCTGATTTTGCTTGCTTTTTTGCTACAAAATACTGTTAAAAAAAAGATTTATTTTAACGTGGCAAATGCGTGCCAGCGCACGCTTACATGACCACAACAAAACAAAACTGTGAATCAGGTGTCGAGAAGGTGTGAACGGAGGAGGTGTTTGAATGTGATAAAAGAGGGAGCGCGGCGGACGTCGAGAGGGAGTTGATTCCAGGCGAGTGAGGCGGCGACGAGGAAGGATCGGAGACCGTAGTTGTTGGAGTAATTAGGAACGTGGAGTAAGAGGGTATGACAGGAACGAAGCGATAGCGAGGTGGGGCGAGTATCGTCTAAGAAAGGAAGGTTGATGAACGATGGGGAGCCGACAGCGATGAGACGAAAAGTAATGAGAAGAAGGCGGAGTTTGATGCGGATGTGGATGGTGGGCCAGGAGAGTTGGGCAAAATATGTGGATGTGTGGTCGAAGCGACGGAGGCGAAAGAGCACTCGAACGGCGGTGTTGATTATTCGTTGTAGGGGTAGGATGATGGATTTTGGAGAATTGGCGAAAAGGCTAAGGCAGTAATCGATTTTAGGGAAAAGAAGCGATGAAAGAAGAGACATACAAGAACGGAAGTCGATAAGGGGGCGGATACGGCGGATGTCACGAAGAATTAAGTTAGACGAGCGGACCTTGTCACGGACGAAGGGTTTAAGGGAAAGGTGATCATCGAAATGGAAGCCTAAGAAAGTGAGATTGTGGACTACAGGGATGATCGATGAGGCAAAAGATACAATGGGAGGAGATATGCTTGGTTTACGGGGAAGGATCCACATTATTTTGGACTTTTCGGCGTTTAGAACGAGATGGAGATTGGAGAGACGCTTGTAGATAGAAGAGAGACAGTTGGAGGCAGAAATGGCGATATCGTGTATGCGATGTGCGGGTGCATGAGCATAGATTAGAATGTCATCGGCGTATTGCATGACGTTAAAGGAGTAAGGTTTGATAAATGGAGAGAGATCGCCAAGCAAAAGAGAGAAAAGCAGGGGACCTAGGACTGAACCTTGTGGAACCCCGCAAAAAATAGGGATGGGAGGGGAGGATGATGAATTAGAACAGACGCGAAAGGAACGGTCGGATAGATATGAGGCGAACCAAGCTACGGAGGAGGAAGAAAAGCCGTAATCATAACGAAGGCGAGAAAGGAGGACGGAGTGGTCGACAATGTCGAATGCGGAGGAGAGGTCCAGGGAGATGAGAACACTATATAGAGCCTTGTCTCGAGAAATGAGTAAGTCGTTGTACACTTTTATGCATGCGATTTCTGTCGAGTGATTAGAGCGGAAAGCGGATTGGAAAGGAGGGTACAGATTGGATGAGGAGAGATAAAGCGTTGATTTGTATTAAGATGAGGCGTTCTAAGAGCTTAGAAAGAGTAGGGAGTAGTGAAATGGGGCGATAGCTAGAAGGAAGGGAGGGGTCGAGCGATTGTTTCTTAAGGAGGGGACGAACGATTGCGGATTTCCAGTGTGAAGGGAAGATACGACTGCGGATGGACGAGTTAAACAAGGTTGTGAGAAATGGGGATATCGATGAGCATATAGATTTTAATATGTGGGTAGGCAGGGGATCGGCAGGTGAGGTTTTGTTGGGCAAGGACATGAGGACAGATGATACTTCTGTAGGTGATACAGGGAGAAGATGAAAGAGTTCGGGAAGGATGAGAGTAGACTGGGCAGAGTGGAATAGGATGGAGACCGGGGTGTGAGAGAGCAGCGTGGATACTTTAGTCTGGAGAAATGACGAATAATCATTAGCATTGATGTTGCAAGGCGTAGAGGAACGAGCCAGGATTGAGTTAAAAGTATGCCAGAGAGTCTTAGAGTTGAATGAAGTGATGATTTTATGCTGCCAGAAGGAGTTGCATTTGGTACGTAGTAGGTTGAGATGAGACCGGCGAAGAGCAAGATAGGAATCACGGAAAGACGGAGTGATCGAGCGGAAATCGCGTCTGAGAGAGCGGTGATAGACTCGAAAAGCATGGCGAAGTCGACGCTTTGAGAGTAGGCATTGGATGTCAAACCATGGGGCACGGTGCAAGCGACGGTGTGGGTGAGACTTGAAGGGCAAGAGAATATCGAGAGTGGATGTGAGTTCAGAGTCGAAAAGAAAGGCGAGATCGTGAGGAGATGAATATGTTATTGTGGGTAATGATAGAGACGATTTGAGTAAGGCAGAGCGGAGAAGGGAAAGGTCAAGATTTCTCCAAGGGCGACGTAGGATTGTAGGTGTGTGAGGAGGGGTGTGGTTGCGAGCGAGATCAAGGGTGATAAGAAAGTGATCGGATAGACCAGGATCAAAGATGGACAGTGAGGTGTGGGCAGCAAAATGATCGGGGACAGCGATGATGTCGAGTGCCCCGCCAAGTATATGTGTGGGGGCAGTGGAGATTAGTTTGTAATTGTAGTTGGATAGAATGTTGATGAAGCGGATGGAATCTGTGGAAGAGGGGCGGTCTAGGCGGATATTGAAGTCGCCTAGAACGAGTGAAGGGATTGAGGACAAAGAACAATGAGAAAGGAGGTCAGCGAGTTCGGTAAAAAATAAGGCTGTAGGAGCTGATGAACCAGGACGGTATACAATGGCGAGATCTAGAGTGATCGGGTTAGAATAACGACAAGTGAGCAATTCAAAAGAGCAAGGACTGAAAGGGGGATTGATTTTGCGAAGAGACGCTGGGTGACGCGCGAATGCGACGATGCCGCCATGATTAGAGGATTTAGAAGGGCATGAGCTGAGGGGGCGGGCGGATTCGACTAGGGAGCAACCGGCAGAGAGCAGACGGCGAATGGAAAGGTCGTCGGAATCTGAGTGCCAGGATTCGGTGAGGCAGAAGAGATCGATGGATTGCTTGGTGAATAGGTTGAGGATAAGATCGGATTTATTGAGAATAGATCTAGTGTTGAGGAGACCGAGGCGGAAACCGTGTGCTGTGGCGAAAGAGACTAGTGGAGAAGACACATAGGAGAGATGGAGCGCCATCGAATTTTTGGACGGGTGTGGACAATTTGAAAATTTCCGTCTATGTTTCGGATGGCGAGTGAAGTTTCGCCGTTTTCCTCGCGACGACGTTTTTCGATGCGGGCTGAAGAGATTTGAGCGATTTCGGAAGGGGCGCGATCGGGGAAAATTCGAGTGGTTGAAGATGACATGAGTTTGAATCGTTGAGAGAGGACAGAAGACGCGTGAGAGCGATGCTTGAAAACAATTTTTAGGAGAGGGGGCTGGGAAGGATTAGATTGAGAAGATTTGTTTAGACGGATGAATGCGACTGGAGAAATGTCCTTGAAAAAGGATGGTTTATCCGCAGGAACAATAGACGAGAGGATGGATCTGAAGGCGGAAACATCGTGGTCCAGACGTGCTTGTGGAGATAAGGAGTTAGAAGGCGTGATATTAGTAACAATGACGCAACGATCGCGAGAAGCAAAGCGCTTCCGTAAAGGAGGACGACTGACGTGAGTAGGTGAGATCACGATAGAAGAGCTGGCAGTTGATGATTTGGAGGGATTTGGTTTGACGACGGGAGACATAGAGGATAATGATAATAAAGCGGGTGGCAAGCGATGTGAGGAAAGGTTATGAGTGGAAGGATAGTGGAGGCTGGTGGAGGTGATTTTAATTGATGGATGCAAGTTATTGAGAAACGAGACAGGAAGGACGGGACGTGGGGTGTCGGGGAGTGAACATACATTAGTTGTAACAATTTGCGGCTCCGTCACTGTATCGGTAGATTTATCATAAACTTGACAAAATCCATCTTGCTGCGATACAATTTGCGGCTCCTTCAGATTATCTGATAATGGATTATCTGATGATGACGTAGAAACGCGATGAGGGGTAGAAATGTAAGGTGATTTATCTGATACGACAAAAGAAATACTGGGTTGCAAATGGTCAATGACAGTAACATCAGAAGATTGAGCTGATTGATTGGGCAAAATTGAAGGATGTATAGTAATACCTGTAGAAGAGATGGGAGATTTGGCATTCTTAGAGGCAATCGAATGCGGGAGAATTGGGCATCGAGGTTGAGACTTATTACAATACGAAGAGGCATGTGTGGACATCGCTGCATTGCCAGATAGTTTCAATATATTTGTCTTGAGACTCTCTATTTCACTCTTCATCGTATTTATCATCTTAGCCGAACAGTAGCCACAGTAGAATTCGTTGTCTGCAAGGCAAGATGCCTGGGATTCTGAAGTCCAAATACTTACCCACGTGTGACAATCATTGTTTGAGCAGAGGACTTGTTGTTCAGATCCATTGGAAACATCTCTAACATCGGTGTTGGACGCAACATGGTTGGGAACTTGAGACTTTTGTTTTTTCCGACCCATTTGTATATAGTCGTTTGATTCGTGATTTTATTCTCCTCGTTGTATGTATATTAGATTGTATGTTATTTATTGTAGATGACGGGAGATTGTATGTTATTTATTGTAGATGACGGCAGATGACGGGAGTCTGTTCCAACTGTTTATTACTCGATCAACATAAGTATACTCCAGTATGTTGTTGACATAAGTATGTTGTCAACAACATACTGGAGTATTGTATCTTGTGTGAATATTTATATCTAAGACAATTTTCAGCGATCAACTTTTAACAATTCTTAAGGTTGTGTTATCGAGACTGGCTCAAGAATTTATTGATTGTTAAAAGATGAGAAAGTAAATTATCAAGTTACTTGTTATCCAAGTTTTTAAGTATCATATTTGGATGTATTTTGGCAATAAGTTGCCTTGCATTTGGCACGCGCTGTTTTATTTTTCACACACCGACATCCTTTACAGCTGACATTATTACCATTGAATTTACAGCATGGATAATATGTAACTCGTCTTTTTTATGTTTAGCTTCCAATGTGTTTTATAGGTAAATAGCTTATTTCTGGAACTGGATTGATTTTATATTTTAATTCATGGTTTTTTCAAATATGCCCTGAAGTATACAAAGTTTCTAAAACATGATGTATCATTGAATTTCTTGTTTTAAATCAAAATACATCCCATCTTATTTTGATCGCTCTTATTGATATAAGAGCGATTAAAATAATCAATAATTATTTATTTATCAATCGCTCTTATTAATCGCGATTGATATTCGCGATTATCAATCACTCTTATTCTCCTCCAAATTAAATCTTGCTTTATCTACACTATCATTATTTCGAATATTGACAAATACAACCGGACGATAACTGAATACGGTATACGGTGAAAACGATAGACACGATTTATACTACTAATAATGAAAAATTAATAAGACATGGAGAACAAATACATAAAGCGAGTGTCTAAACTCCAAAAAAGATCAGGTGTTTCATTTCATAACATTAATTCCAGTCAAAACTTACGATATTGGCGTCATGATATGATGTCCATTATTATAGTATGGATGCAACGTTTGGACTTATGCCAGCCTACAAATTGATAGCTCAAAGTTACTCGAAAGTCTCTTTTATCTCGGTTTCTGCTCAATGAAGTCTGGATATATAATGAATCGGGAATAATTAACAAGCTAAATGCTGTAAACAGAAACCGCTACGGGTTTTATTCAACAATCTACAAATGGAGTTGGTCAATAAAATATAATAGTTCAATCGTCACATTCTCCCTATCAATGTAATAGCACCAGCAGTTTTTCCTGATAACTCGACACAGTGAATAACGCTCCGACATGAATTTGAATACATCATCTTCTTCGGACTTTACTAGGGGAGGATCGACGAGCTCGCTACTCTCACTATTATCATGTCGTGAGTCAGGCGCATCTTGGAGTTGAATATTATCATCACGACCTGGGTCCAGAATATTTTCTTAGTAAGCATTCTTGTCAATGACTTTTCCAATGAGGTTACTTGGTTTCTAATTCCGTTGTTCGAACTGGTTATCAAGATCGTGATCACCAAGACTTTCGATAAAAGCATATTTCTAATCAGTCGAATCATGTGATGGATCAAGATCGGATGTCAACAATGTTGCTTCCTTCTTATTATGATAACGGATTCTTGCATAATTCTGGTTTGAACTGAAAATTTCGATGGGCACCACCAGATGATTTGATTTTGTTTGTCTGGCGAAGTTTCAAAGTAAAGCAGGACGAGGCATTAGCCAGCTGGGGATAGAGTATCCGTTGCTCGATTTCTTTGGAAAGTTAAAGATCCGTTCATTTTGAGTGGAATTGGTGGTAGTGTACTAAAAATAGGATAGAATGTAAAGCACTATCTAAGACGAAATTCCATTGAGTTTGAGGAATATCTCGGGATTTAGCAGTTAGTTGGTTAGTGTTCCATATCACTCTATTTAAGCGCTCGCACTGGCCGTTTCCGATTGGGTGGTATGGTGTTGAGTGAGAAATATTCGTACCATTGCTACATAAGAACCCACGCAATTCTGCAGAAGTGAATTGACTGCCTCGGTCAGAATGCACTATCTATAGGGCTCCAAAGATCAAGAACATATTCTTCAGACAACGTACCACAGTTTCGGAGAAGTATCCGCACAGCGGTATACGAAGGGATATCGGGAGTATTCGTCTATAATGACTAGTAAGTATTTGCCGTTGTCAATTGTTCGATTAGAATCCTTGAAGTCTATTGAGAGTTGCTCGAAGGACCGTCGAGCTGTGATCAGTTGTAAATGCTTTGGTTGATGAAATCTCGGCTTTAGTTCCACACACAATGCACACTAGGCACAAACTCGTCGGACCTCTTCTATTGAATATGTTAAATTTTTCTGCTTTACTAAGTGATTAAGTCACGTGATTCCGGGATGGCACAAAGCGATATGTAAGTCTTTAATCGAAATATTGCTAATGACACAGAAACTCCGAGATAACGTATCAGCTGCGATATTTAATTTCCCCGGCCTTTATTTAATCTCGTACTAGTAATTCGAAATCTCAAGACTCCAACGAGTAAGCTTGTCATTCTTTATACGAATTTTCCTTTATGAGTAAAAAATAAAAAAGATTGTCTGCTGATCCGTATCAATGGTAAACTTCAACCCCAGAATCAATTCTTTCCATTTCCGCATCGATTCTACAATCGCAGCAGCTTCGCATTCGACAGATGAGTGTGCTTGTTTAGCTTTTGACAGATATCTTGAGAAAAAAGCAACCAATTTTTAAGGCTGTGATAAGAGTGCAGCCTTAAAAGTGCAGCCTTAATATCAAGGCTGCACTTATCTTGAGAAAAAAGCAACCAATTTTTAAGGCTGTGATAAGAGTGCAGCCTTATCATTCACGATATCGCCATTTCTGCCTCCAACTGTCTCTCTTCTATCTACAAGCGTCTCTCCAATCTCCATCTCGTTCTAAACGCCGAAAAGTCTAAAATAATGTGGATCCTTCCCCGTAAACCAAGCATATCTCCTCCCATTGTATCTTTTGCCTCATCGATCATCCCCATAGTCCACAATCTCACTTTCTTAGGCTTCCATTTCGATGATCACCGTTCCCTTAAACTCTTCGTCCGTGACAAGGTCCACTCATCTAACTTAATTCTCCGTGACATCCGCCGTATCCGCCCCCTTATCGACTTCCGTTCTTGTATGTCTCTTCTTTCATCGCTTCTTTTCCCTAAAATCGATTACTGTCTTAGCCTTTTCGCCAATTCTCCAAAATCCATCATCCTACCCCTACAACGAATAATCAACACCGCCGTTCGAGTGCTCTTTCGTCTCCGTCGCTTCGATCACACATCCACATATTTTGCCCAACTCTCCTGGCCCACCATCCACATCCGCATCAAACTCCGCCTTCTTCTCATTACTTTTCGTCTCATCGCTGTCGGCTCCCCATCGTTCATCAACCTTCCTTTCTTAGACGATACTCGCCCCACCTCGCTATCGCTTCGTTTCTGTCATACCCTCTTACTCCACGTTCCTAATTACTCCAACAACTACGGTCTCCGATCCTTCCTCGTCGCCGCCTCACTCGCCTGGAATCAACTCCCTCTCGACGTCCGCCGCGCTCCCTCTTTTATCACATTCAAACACCTCCTCCGTTCACACCTTCTCGACACCTGATTCACAGTCTTGTTTTGTTGTGGTCATGTAAGCGTGCGCTGGCACGCATTTGCCACGTTAAAATAAATCCTTTTTTAAGAGTGTGGATATAGTTGCCTTAAACACCAGTTTCTATCGTAAAAGGTAGGTCGGCGTCTATTGAAGCAATAGACGAGGGCGGGTAGTTGAACTAGGGATTGTAATCGTTCAGAGTCAGGTTGTATTTGTTTGTCGCCGATTAGGTAGCAGAGATATTTAAGTATATGATTGAGTATGTTCACTTCGATTCATTCAATTTCATGCGGTACTTTCGGATGACCATAAGAAATCTTTAAAATTAGCATCATTCTTTTGTTGATCTTTCCAGTAACCATGATATCATCGATGTCAACATATGTAGATTTAAAGTAGTTTTCTGAAATAATATTTGTAATTATCATTTGAAAGGCGGACACAGTTCGTTAGACCAAATGGTATTCTTTTATACTGATATAGCTGCCCTTTCGCCTCAAACGCAGTGTACCATCGATCCCGCTCTACCAACGGGCACTGGTTGAACGCTGATTCCAAGTCTTGTTTGGAGAAAATTCGTATTTTGATAATTCTTGCACCAATTTATTTATTCTGGGCATAGGGAAATCACCCGGGTAAGTAAATCGGTTTATTGTCCTTGCGTAGTCGATAACCATTCGACGCTTATTTCTGTCGGACTTTGTGACAATAACTTGAGCGCGCCTATATGAATTAGAATATTCGATAATATCCGAAGATAACAAGCCTGCAATTTCTTGATTGATGAACTCGACATCTTGCTTAGACGTACGGCTAGATCTTGTAAACACAGTGTATTTCGTTGCTTAGATTTGTGAATAATTGAGGAGGATTAATATTAAGACAACTGAAGGCGCAGATTGTTAATTCTGGTGATTCGTCATTCCTGTACAAAAATAGTCTTATTCGTTTTCATGAAGTTCTGACCTAGAAGTTACGGTGAACACAATTCAGTTAGAATCGATATCGAGAGATTTCGAGAGAGTCTGTCTCCTTCCTCAAGATCAACAAAGCAGTATTTAATAGTAGTGGCTTTCTTATCAGCTAAATCATTGTTGATTGTTTCGAATGAGCGGAACATAGGTAGTTCACATATATCTTTTGTACGGGTGACACGAAATTATTGGCACTTCCTTTTGTCAATAAGTGCTGCAAAGGTAATATTTTTTATTTTGGTAGGCAATGAATTGTATCCATGAATTGGTAATAAGTAGGATGCTGCAAGGTTAATTTGCTGTATTAAGGAGCATTGATGTTGTCACGATTTGCATACACTAGCAAAATGTCTTTGCTCCCCGCAGTTAAAAAATTAAAATCTTTTGCTAAACATTTCATTCGTTCGTGATAAGCATTTCCAGAAGTTACATTTTGAATTGCCATCTTGCCGACGTTTGATTGTTGGAGGCTTCGAAACAGCAGCACAGTCAAAGTCATTTCTGACTTTGACTGTGCTGACTGATTGACTATCGTTTGTCTGACTGTTTTATGAAGTTATGAATTGTATTAATGGAAGCGAAATCTCTGTGGTATCCATTAAACGTGTAATGTAGTTTGGTGCATCCCTCTGAGCCGTTTATATTTTTTCGTGCTGTTATGACTGCCATGTCAAGCAAAAATACGCTATGCTCAAACCGCTTTTGTCATATAGATGCGTCCTTTAGTCAAGTAATAAACGCATCTCGTATAGCTTCGTCTAAGTGCACTTTTGCCGACACTTGAAAGTCACAATCCTTTGCTAGCTGATCAACGATGATGAGTTCAAACTCACATCAACTTACAAACATTATGCTAAAAAAACGTCATGGATGACAAAGATGATCGAAAGAGAAAGTTTTCATTTATATATTACCTAAATAAGACGATTCGAGATCAACAGTTTAACATCCACCTATTAATAGGATATCTCAGTTGATAGACAATCAGTCTACTTCATTTAATATTTCTACAACTCTTTCTTTACATTATTTCCATCATATCTCTTCTGTCAAAATTTTCCTAAAATAATCGAACTTAGTCCATTGTTTTCACTCTAAAAATATTCCAGCTTTCGCTTAATACTAAAAAATACTTTCAGCTTACAGACATCCACTTTTAAGTGATTTTGCCCAATCTCTATTTTTGCCAAAATAAATCTTTTTAAAAGTTGTCTTCAAAGATAATGTACAAGCGTTATTCAAACGTTTCAAACTATTGCCCCACCCGTCTAATTACAGAATTTTTCTTGATCTTTCTAAAGCTAACATATCCGAAACTTGCTGCTAAGCGTACCGAGAAACGTAAACGTAAATAAGATAGCGAATCTTTACTTGCTATAGAGCAAATAGGAGAAAATTTTGCTTAGTTTGAATCTCTCCCAAAATTTGATCTTGACCATTATTTCATCCACAACTCATTTTTTAGCTATTTATGTAATTAACAAACTAATATTTCGACTCAGACTTCTTAATACTCGCGCTATTACAAGTACAGTTGACCTAGTTAACAATCTCCTCCTCGAGCACATAAATTTACTGTTCCACTGAATCCTGACATAGTGGCAACAATGACCTCGTTGCCAGAGATTTTCGTTCTATGGGCTACTTTGTCGTTGATAAACCACGTACTGGTATATTTTAAGTCTCCACGTGAAATTAATGCTAGCATCCGTTCCATTTCGTTCGAATTGCTCATATGCAGATCATCAACTCTTTTCCCTTTCAAACTTGTGATTGTATACAGTCGAGGATCATATGCTTCCTCATGTATGTTCTTTAGCGAGCTTGCAGATATTTCACTCTGTTCATTGTCTTATACTCCTTTTTTGTTCTCAGTGACTTTAACTTTCGTCTTGATCGCCCGGGTGATTCTGCCTCTATCACTCTAACTAATCTTTTTAACAATAAATTACATTCAACACGCCTCACTCATATTCTCGGCGGTGCTCTCGACATCATTGCTGTACCCAACTGCTTTAATGACTTAACCTCCTTGTCAATTGCTTATTCTATATATTCTTTAGTGAATATATATTTGGTCATTCATTGTAAAATAATTGCAATGAATCGACATACATTGCGCATTGCAGTTCTCGAAATATCCATTAAACACTTCGCTGAACGAATCAAAACGTCGTTTTGAAGCTCATCTCTATTTTCCAGATAGCTCAGGATGTTCTGGATCATATCTGTCATGTTACCATTATACGTTGGGGATTGGTCACTTTGTATGAGAGCCTTGAATTACACAGGTTTACGCCGTGAGTTTGTGAATTACATGGCATTACACATTGTTGTATAAAGATTGATACCACCTTCATTAAATTAATTATGTCAGGCATCAAGACGTAAAGCGACATCAATGCAATCTGCGCAGTGTTTTAATTCGGTAATGAATAATTCGTAATCATGCTTATTGTAGATTACCGATATTCTATTCGCATACAATTCTACGTGAACTCTATTATCAATTTGACACCTTGGAGACAGAACTTGCATATACACAAATGATCTCTCATATGCAAAGGAATATTCATGGTATACAGCTTATTGTGATATCCATGAATTGAAGCTCTCAAAATTATTTGACGTTTGGACGCTCTCGGATATTATCATGCAACTTGTATTATTAATGGTGTAAGCGAAAACTCTGGGTTCACTTGCGATTTCTTTTCCAAGAAATGCGCTAAAGTACACTCAAATTCGTCGGTTATTGGCAAATTTAAGACTCCGCGGATTTGGACAGATAAAGGGTCTAGAAACGCCACTAATGAAGATGATCATTTAGGCAAGATCTTAACGATTCTTTTAACGAAGCGCCATTAACACTTGTCTAATTGCTGGAAACTTAACGCCTTTATATCTACCCAAATCGCTCGGAATCCATATTCAATAATTGGACGAAGCATCACATTTAAGTAGCGTAGAGCTCCTTGAAAGGATAGGCTACCTATTTTCTTAGAAACTGATTATGCCAAAGCTATCTTCACACTTTTCCTATTAATGTGTTCTGTGAAAGTCCATCTAGATCGCAGATGAACTCCTAAATAATCATAGCTCGGACAGAAATTCAGATTTTCACCTTTTATCCGTAGAACATCGTTACGTGGAAGTTTTCCTCCTCGTCTAAACTTGATCACCTTTGATTTTTCGAGATTTACAGTTAATTTATTTGCTGTACTAAATAGGTCAAGATTATTTAAAGCATATTGGGCCGCTCAATGTTTATCGGTCAATATTACTAAGTCGTCAACATATAGCACTGAAGTTACTTACTCGTGCGAGTTTTGAAGTTTGGACGGAAGATCAGACACGAAAACAGAATTGAACTCAACGGATCACCTTGTAGAACACCTCGATCAGTAATAAACGCGTCCGATAGACTAATGCCGTCTGAGATACGCAGCGAGCTAGGTTGTAATATAGAATGTAAAAGCATCAGCATCGGTCCCGATCTGTTTACTATTGTCGATAATTTCGTAAGTAGAACCTAGCGATCAACTAGATCAAAAGCTTTTCTTAAGTCTATGAAAATTGCATATAGAGACTTGCAAGCCGCGAAGCAGTCATGTACATTATTTCGAACAACTTTCAAAGCGTCAATTGTTAAACGATTAGGTAGAAACCCGTATTGTTCAGTAGGAAAAACTGCACTTTGATTTGAATACAGTCTCCTTGAGACAAACAATGTCAACAATTTGTACGAATGGTTTAGTAATGCGATACCAGGGTACGCATTGAAATCATTTGCATCACCATTTTATAAATAGAGCACCTTAATAATACGATGGCGCCAATTGGAAGAAATTGAATGACCTTAAATAAATGCATAAAAAAGGAATTTCAAGAAATTTCCACAGTAATGGAATTCAGCCTTCAGATGTTTGACGCATAGGTCATCCGGATCTGACGCTTTTCTGTCTTTCATAGTTAGCAAGGCTTCATAAATTTCATTAGCTGTGAAAGGGGCATTAAGTGGATCTAAGTCATCCTCATATGAGATGTAGCTAATTGGTATAGTTATAATTTCCAATTCTTCCGATGGACTATGGAGGACTTCACTAAAATGCGATAACCAATCCGATAGAGGTATATGAGTCGAAATATTAAACCTTCAATTTAAAATCTTCCAATGCGCACTCTCTGCTGAAACAAGATGTTGTTCCTCTTTTAGCAATCGGACTTTTCCCAATAATGCTTCTTACAATATAATCTGCGTAATACGACAAACTCACATTTTTTACTCAAAGCAATCAACTTAAACTATAACGCGCGTAACAATCTGGCTTACGGATAGAGTAGTTACTTTTAGTTTTGTCTTTTTGGACAAGCCAACAATAATGCGTAACGAGTCAAGGCAATACTGGCCTCAACATCTTCCTGTAGAACTAACGCACATGCATTGTTAATTGCATTAATATTCAAATCGAACTGTCTGATTAAACGGCTAGTTGAGCTGGATACATGAACATGCTCTGTATTTTTCATTATTCGTACTTGACAATAAACCGGTTTATGTTTGCGTAAGAGAGACTAAGATCTTGCACGCTCAAGTTGTAAAACCTAAACGGGAAGGTTCGTGAACACGATATCCTCACAGTTACGATTATTCCCGGATTCATACGACCACAATTCTTTGGGGACATGTAATTCCATCCCAATCATGAAAAATACTTAATTAATGACATTAACTTTGAGCATACAGGTAATTTAAAGCGGGCGTTTAAATCACCTGCTACTAACACGGGCTTGTACGAATGACTGAGATTTAGGTGTTGTGAAAGCTCATCAATAATGTCTGCAGCTGAGTTGGAAGGATTAAAATATGCTGCCACAAACATAATAAATGGAGTATTGAGAGACAGCATTATCGGATCGTTTACAATTCCACGAATCAAGCGGAGGATTTATTGCCAAAACGATACCACCGATAGGTCTGCCACGTCGGGCAAACATTGCAGGTATATCAAAAGTATAGAATTTCGACAACGAGCACTTGGAAGTCATAAATGTTTCTGTCAATTCAAGTTGTTTCTGAACGTCATATTCAAAGTACATGTGTGTTTTAAGTCACTTAAATGTGTTTCAGAATTCATTTAGACAGTTTCTAGCCACGGAAACGTCTTTAAAACACATTCACTGATCGCTCGTTGTGAAACAAAATTCCAAGCACTCCCTGTTTCGATCAACGCTTGAAGCTCAATATTATTGATACTGATTTAAAAAGTAGTTTTCCACATAGGACGGGACAAAGACGGATACGAAAAAAGCTACGTTGATTTGGTTTATATCTGTGGGAGTAGAACGTTTGCGGAATTGATAAACCTTAGCGTATTTCACATATTTACCGCAATTTTTATAGTTTAGCATACGTGCCGGGTAGTTGGAATGAGAATGCCAATGTCAAACGCCAAAGAATCATTTAGATTTCATAGTTGTGATTATTTAATTCTGATCGTTCTCACTCTTTTGACCTTCGTTGGTTTCGCATAGCGACACGGTCAAGTAAGAATCATTTATATCAGGCCGTGAGTAGCATTCCGCGTGTACTTCAGCTTGTTCAAGTGTTCTTTTAATATCAAAAGCCTTCATTGTCAATGACAATGAAGGCTATAAGACATCCACTATATGACATCCACTATAAGACAGCCACTATAAGACAGCCACTATAAGACAGCCACTATAAGACAGCCACTATAAGACAGCCACTATAAGACAGCCACTATAAGACAGCCACTATAAGACAGCCACTATAAGACAGCCACTATAAGACAGCCAATGTCTTATAGCCTGTGAACGTAAGCCACGAATAAAAAGGAGTCGAGAGTATATTCATTGAAATGCTCATCGGCTGTTACATGTGTGAAATTACATTTTTCCCAAATTCGATCAAAGTTTGGAAGAACTGGTTAATACTTTGATCTGTAATTTCTTGATGAGTTGATAACATATGTCTGTTTAGATAATGTTGCGTGGTTTGATGAAAACATTCTCCAGCTTTTAGTTAGCCTGATCAAAATCTTTACAGTCGTTGATGAGAGAGTGCAAAGAACCGTTAATCAAGTTTATCAGAATAGGTAATTTCCGGATTTCTTGTTTGTCCGCAATGATTGATATGAACTAAACCAAACGTTGTTTCCAATACTTCCAATATATGGCATCATTAGGCTAGTCTGGACTTAACGACAATGCTTCCGGCTTAAACAGCTTGTCCGTTTATTCTCAGTTGATCAATTGTCTAATTAATATTTGTATAATACACTAATACACACATCCGCCGTATCCGCCCCCTTATCGACTTCCGTTCTTGTATGTCTCTTCTTTCATCGCTTCTTTTCCCTAAAATCGATTACTGCCTAAGCCTTTTCGCCAATTCTCCAAAATCCATCATCCTACCCCTACAACGAATAATCAACACCGCCGTTTGAGTGCTCTTTCGTCTCCGTCGCTTCGACCACACATCCACATATTTTGCCCAATTATCCTGGCCCACCATCCACATCCGCATCAAACTCCGCCTTCTTCTAGTTACTTTTAGTCTCATCGCTGTCGGTTCCCCATCGTTCATCAACCTTCCTTTCTTAGACGATACTCGCCCCACCTCGCTATCGCTTCGTTTCTGTCATACCCTCTTACTCCACGTTCTTAATTACTCCAACAACTACGGTCTCCGATCCTTCCTCGTCGCCGCCTCACTCGCCTGGAATCAACTCCCTCTCGACGTCCGCCGCGCTCTCTCCTTTATCAAATTCAAACACCTCCTCTGTTCACACCTTCTCGACCCCTGATTCACAGTCTTGTTTTGTTGTGGTCATGTAAGCGTGCGCTGGCACGCATTTGCCACGTTAAAATAAATCCTTTTTTTAAGAGATATGCCGAGATGCTTTATTAGACATTCTACAAAATAGCAATTGTAAAGTAAAAATACGTTTAACAAAGTTTATGACATACATGTATGAGACGATAATATTAGATTTCCGTTTTAAAAGTTACATAACATTTCCTTAATAAACAACAATGTATATTGTTTTCATTGATCCGGAGGTCGGGTTGTGGATACAGTTCACGAACGAGACATTACTAAATATCACGGTCCTGAGTGACCGACCAGACTTCCATTTCAGATAGTTCTAAGAGTTCTTTGGCAATATAGAGAATTTGAGCTATCGACCGATACCGTGGTCTGCCTCAGGGTCTCCGTCTAGAAAGTTCAATCTGGAACACTTTACAAGGAAGACGCCATTTAGCCATTTTTAAAACATGACCTAGCCACCTCAGCTGACTTTCTTCAACGTGGAGGATCAGCGACTTTACTCTAAGATTCTGGCAAATCACCGAGTTTTGAACTTTATCTCGAAGGCTGAAGGCGGCCACGCCTAGAAGGAACATCATTTCGGTCGCCTGCACTCAAGATCTAGTCCTTTCAGTCATGACCCAAAGTTCATCTCCATAAGTGGGGATATATAAGAAGACTAAGCGATAAAGAACTCATTGCAGCGTTGATGCACAAATCTGTCGCTAATTCTCGCTATTATTCTTAACATCACTAGAGAACAAAACAACCAAGTACTTAAACTATTCCACGTCGGGTATGACTTTATCACCAATTCGTATCAACGTTGCTACCTTGTTCCGAGCAGAGCACATCGAGACAGTTTTGGATTTGCTAACTTGCATATTGGCCACTTGACATTTCTCTGTAAATCGATCCAACAAGACTTGTATGTCATCAGTATTGGAGGTCAACAAGACCACATCGTCTGCGAAAAGAAAAGATTATACTGATGAGACCAAACTGAAGACCAAACTCCAACAAAGCGGCAGTCTCGAAATTTTGTACATGTAAACAAGGAACAAAAGGAGAGACAGTGGACAATTTTGATAAAACCCAAGACCTACAGGAAACGAGTTAGGCTTCGTGGCTAAAACTTGAACACAACTGGCACTTAGTTCGTACAAAGAGGCCACAGCTACATGTGGGTAGTGCACAACTTTGTACTGGCTAAGTACTTCCCACAATTTATCTCTTGACACCCGGTAGAACGCCTACTCCAAACCCGTAAAACACAAATGGACTGGTTGAGCAAATTCTCCGGTGAGTTTGAGAGCAGTTGAAAGATTGAAGAACTGATTCGTAGTTTTTCGACCATAACGAAAACCACATTGCTCCTCCTCAACTATCCTTCGACTATCGGTAGTATCCTTAACTCAAGGATTCTTTCAAATAGCTTGCGGATAGTCTAAGAAGAGTAATACCCCTATCATTTGAACATTATCTTAGATTCCTTTTCTTATAGATCGAAATCACCACTCCCCAGTTTGCCAATCACTAGGAACCGTTCCTGACTTCAGTGCTACGTTGAATAGTCGTGTTATCCACTTTATACCGTCAACGTAAAGAGCCTTACTAATCTCAGGTCGAATCTCATCAACCCCAGCAGATTTGCAATTACGAAGTTTGTGAACAACAGTAATGGCCTCTGTCAAGGTAATGGGATCTTCCATTAAGTTTAAAGATTCTTCTTATACTAGAGAATACACGTCATCATTATTAACGATACCCCTAAAATAATCTTTCCAACCACTAAATATGTCTTCAATATCTTTATCAAATGCCCATAATTGTCTAAAACAGTCTGAGCAGATTTCTGCTTTTCAACTTGAACGCTTTGATCGTTATCCAGTACAACTTAAAAGCTGATCGATAATGAAGTTCGAGACGCTCACTAAACTTCATTCAAGTTGCTTTATTTGACTCAGCAACTGCTAGAGCTTCAGCTCTTTTGACATACCAATACCTACCTGCAGCCTCCAGTGACCAATCAGACAAAGTTGGCTCATAAGCCACTTTCTTCTATTTAACTGCAGCTCTTGTTATTTGTGTCAACCAAGCAGTTCAAAGTTTGAACTGTTTGATTAACCTCAGCAGATTTGTCATGACGAAGTTTGTAAACAACAATAAGTTCATTTCCAACTTACATCAGTACAGCCAAAATAGTATAAATACTGCTTTAAAAAGGAATAATTAGCTAATTTATTTCAAGAACGAAGTCTGCTTTAATTTTTGTAAGGATCTTAATGGACTTAATAATATTTTGGAATAGACGTTGTTGTGATTTTGTTAATTTACCATTAAATTATTTGTGAATATACACACCAAGAATAAAAACACGAAATCTTCTGAATCAACATTTCGGCTATCAATTGTAGCTATCGTAAAGAAAAGTTTTTAATCTAAAAGTGAAACAAACTGAGAAACATATTGAAGATGGAATTAAATGGCTTATTGATCAGGTTTATAATTGTAGAGCTTCAAACTATTCCCCATTTCATTATATTTGATATATATTAAATATATATTAACAATGATGCAAGTCATCATTGTTTAGGATACCTCTTAAATGCTCATTCGAACGACTGTCTTCAATATCGGTTATTAGATGCCATGATTGTCTAAAACAGTCTAGCTAGATTTCTGCTTTCCAATACGAAGAGCTTTTATCATTCTCCAGCAAATTTTTTAGAAGCTGACCGATAATTAAGTTCAAGACGCTTACCAAACTTCGCCTAAGTTGCTTTATTCGACTCAATAACTGCTAGAGATGCAGTTCTCTTGTAATGTCGATACCTGTCTAAGGCCTCAGGTGACCTGTTAGACAAAGTTGCCTTATAAGCCACTTTATTGTGTTGAACGGTAGTTCTTACTACTGGTGTCTACCACGCAGTTCGAGGGTGCCTCTACTATAGGCACCTACCGTCTTCAAACCACATATCTTCGAAGTCGCTTTCTCCAACGAAGTTTTGAACATCGACCATTCTTGTTTGATATCTTCCACCTATTTCACAATCGGGCAAAGCACGCTGGATATAGCTAGTAAAGAATTCTATTACAGAAGCATCTTCCAGACGGTCAAGGTAGTGGTCGGATTACAGCTAAACCCCTCTCTTCACAGTGTGTGGGAACAGGTCGGCGCAAATCAGATGATACGATTTCAAAATCAATTATTGAACGTTGACTAAGAGTATACATGATGTCATGTGTATCAGTGAATCTCTTTATGTTCCTACATTGTTTTCATTATTGACAAATTGCTACGAGAACATAAATGCAACAACTTAACACCATTCGTGTTCAGATCTGGGGTTCTATTCATCACGCACAACTCACTTCCAGTTGCACAGTCATTATCAACTTGAGGATTGATCGCCGATAAAATGAGAGAATTACCAGCAGGTTTACTATTAAATTTTGAAGATCTATTACAAACTCTACTTATTCCAAGTCAGTGTTGGATGCATACGCACTACAACAGTTAACTCCTTATCGCCTGGACGCCAACCGTTCATTTATTCGGCAAAACCTCTTTGCAGCTAACGACAACCTAAAGTTAGTGAGTATCCTCACACCCGCCTGCCGACGCTTTCCCGTAGCAACTCTCAAAAAGTGAAAAGTCCAACCTTGATCAAATATTGAGTAACGGAACCAGAATAATGAAGAGAGGTAACTCCGTCTATTTCAAGACCGGAGCGATTTACCTCCCTTACTAAATCTGGTTATTTCCTTGTCTGCGAAGTAACGTTCCACGTTTCTGCAGATAGATAAGTCCACTGCAATGACTGTCCGAGCCAACATCACCCGACTTTGACAATTGCTTTGATCAGTAGTAAGCTATCCATCGTTTTGATTTCGATTCATTAAATTGTTTATCGTCGTCATTGTCATTGTCGTAACTTTTCTTCAGTTATATGCTGTCCTACACTTTCTTTAGTAATCCAATACCATTTTCTGCAAGAAAACATCTTATTATTTAGATCTATGATGTCATCCGTATCCTCTGATAGTCTAATATCTTCTACTGCGAGGAAGCAATACCTTTATTTAATATCTTCTATTGAATGAAAAGAGATACACGTTGATCTGTATTAAGATACGGCGTTCCAAGTACTTAGAAAGAGTAGGGAGGAGTGAAATGTGGCGATAGCTAGAAGGAAGAGAGGGTCGAGCGATTGTTTCTTGAAGAGGGGACGAATTATTACGGATTTTCAGTGTAAATGGAAGATACGACTGTGTATGTAAGAGTTAAACACTGTGGTGAAGAAAGGGGATATCGGTGATCATATGAATTTAAATATGGGGCAGGCAGGGGATCGGCAGGTGAGGTTTTGTTGGGCAAGGACATGATGCCAAATAAGACCTTAAGTGATATAGGTAGAAGATGAAAGAGTTCCTGTGGATGAGGTGAAGAGTAGAATGGAATGGATACGGGGGGGGTTGTGACAGAGAGCTATGTGGATACTTTGAATTGCAGAAATGACGAATAATCATAGAGATTGATGTGGCAAGACGAAGAGGAGTGAGCAACGATTAAGTTAAAATGATACAAGAGACTTAGAGCTGAATAAATAAATGATTTTATGCTGCCAAAAGTAGTTGCATTTGGTACGTAGTTGGCTGAGATGATACCGGCGAAGAGGAAGATGGGAATCACGGAGAGACAGAGTGAGCGAGCGGATATCACGTCTGAGAGAGCGGTTATAGACTCGAAAGCAATGCCAGAGTTTACGCTTTTAGAGTAGCCATTGGATGTCAAACCATGGGGAACGGTTTAAGCGACAGTGATGGTGAGGCTTGAAGGGCAAGAGAAGATCGATAGTGGATGTGAGTTCAGAGTCGAAAAAAGGCAAGATCGTGAGACATGAAGATGTTATTGTGAGAGAAGATAGACACAATTTGAGTAAAGCCTAGGGCGACGTAGGATTGTAGGTGTGTGCAGCGTGGAGTGGTTAGAAGTGAGATCAATGAGCACGAGAAAGTGATCGGATATATCAGGATCGGAGATGGACAATGATATGTAGGCACAAAACGATCGGGGGCAGCGATGAAGTCGAGTGCCCCACCAATGATATAAATGGGGGTAGTGAGGATGAGCTTGTGATTGTAGTTGGATGGAATATTGATGAACTGGATAGAATCGGTGGAATAGGGACGTTTGAGGTGGATGTTGAAGTCGCCAAGATCGAGTGAAGGGATGGAGGACAGAACAGTTCGAAAGGCGGTCAGCGAGATCGGTATAACATAAGGAGGTAGGAGCTTATGAACCGGGACGGTATACAATGGCGAGATTTATAGTGATCGGGCTAGAATTCAAAGAGCAAGGACTTTCAAAAGAGCAATTCAAAAGAGCAATTCAAAAGAGCAAGGACTGAAAGTGGGAGTGACTTTGCGAAGAGACGCGGGATGACGAGCGAATGCGGCAATGCCGCCATGATTAGAGAATTCAGAAGGGGGTGAGCTGAGGGGGCGGCGAATTCGACTAGTGAACAACCGGCAAAGAGCAAATTGTGAATGGAAAGATCGTCGGAATCGGAGTGTCAGAATTCAGTGATGCAGAAGAGATCAATGGATTGCTTTGTGTATAGGTTGAGGATGATATCGGATTTATGGAGAATAGATCTAGTGTTGAGGATGCCGAGGAGGAATTTGTGCTTGGGGCGAGTGTGGACAACTTAAAAATTTCCGTTGATGTTTTGGATTGAGACGGATGTTTCGCCGTTTTCTAGGCGACGGCGCTTTTCGATGCAAGTTGAAGAGAGTTGAGCGATTTCGGAAGGGGTTCGATTGGGGAAAATGAGAGTGGCTGAAGAGGACATGAGCTTTAATCGTTGGGAGAGGACAGATGACGCGTGATAGCGATGTTGTAATACAATTTGCAGGAGGGGACGTTGAGAAGGATTAGATTGAAAAGATTTTTTAGGCGGATGAATGTGACGGGAGAGATGCCGTTAAAAAGGATGTGTTATTCATATAAACAAGAAACGAGAGGATAGATCTTAAGGTTGAAACCTCGTGGTCGAGCGTGCTTATGGAAATAAGGTTGTAGAAGGAATAATATTCTTGACGATGGCGTAACGATCGGAGAAAGTAAACGTTTCCGTGAAGGAGGACTAGTGGCATGATTGGGTGAGGTGACTATATGAGAGCTAGAAATTGATTATATAGAGTAGTTTGACAGTGTGAGACAAAGAGGATATGGATAATATAGATGGTAAGAAGCGATGTGAGGAAATGTTATGAGTGAAGGATCGGGGCGATTGGTGAAGGTTGTTTTTATTGATGGATGTGGCTTATTGAGAAATTATACAGAAAGGACGGTATTGGGGCATTGGGGAGTGAAGATGACATGGGATGTGAAGTGTATATGATGACAGGATCAGTGGGTGTTAAAATGCCATCTGAAATGACGGTGTAGTTTGTGTGGACGTATTGGTGATTGATATGTGCTGAGGGGAGAGGTTGCGGATTAGTGTGTTGGCACAAAATCCACATAGGAAGTTTTCTTCAGACTTACTGTTTTCGAAGGTGATTGTGGTCCAGACGCTGCAGTTGAATGTCTTGCACTTTACTTGTTGAGCATAGTTGCTGTCTGTCGTAGCTGTCTTCTTACGTTTTCCTATTAACGTCCTTGTTAAGCTGTTTAATTTGCAATTGTCACTGATTGAATTGATCTGCAACAGATTGAATTGATTTGTATTTGCCAGGTATTGCAATTGATTGTGTATATTATCTCTCAAATTTTTTGTATTTCGTATTTAAAAACTGATTGTTATGGTTCATGCAAACAATTATCGGAAAATTGTAAAAATCCGTTTTATTTGTGTATTCAAATAGAGCAACCTGCATTTGTTAATAACACCCGTTTTTTATTCTATTTTAAAAGAGCTCTCTACTAATCAACTACATGCATGATGAAGATGATGTGTTTGGAAAGGAGTTGAATAGATTAAAGACAATAAGTTTGTATTTATTGTGCAATTAAGCTGTTGAATGAAAGTAATTAAAGCATATTATAGTTTTTTACAAAGACTTAGATAAGTTCACATTTGAGTATTCATATTTGGGTATTCAGTAGTTCGTATTTTTACAAAACAATTCAATAGTACCTCAAAAAAGAAACTTACACTTAATAAAGTTAAAGATCGATAACAGCGTGGAAATAATATTAAAACAATAAATAATTTTATGTAGAAAATTGTTCTTAATAATCGCACTGTTTAGAATTTGGAATACAACTGGGCATTACCTGTACTTTTATGCAATTAAAAATGTTCAAAATATAATTTTTTTTATAAATATTATAAAAATCTTATAAATATTTTATATTAAAAATATAAAAATTCTATTGTATATCTTTAAAATTGCGTTCGGAGAGAATACGATCATTAATTATTTGGCTCTGTCTCAGAGAAAATAAGTTACCAAAATATAAAAAAAATCCAATTCTCGTTAATCTAGCTTCAATAATTATTTATCGATAATGGATCATTATCAACATTTAAAATTATTCAACATTATATTGAGCCACTGGTCTGCATTTATGGGCAACTGGGCATTAGTTTGCCTGTACTTTTATGGTAATTAAAAATGTTCAAAACACGTTAGCTCCAACACTTCTTTATCAATAATGGATCATTATCTACTATTTATATAGTTAGTATATCTATATATTTTTTGAGGAAATTTATTGATATAGTGATGCATAGCAGCAGTGCATCGTAGTGCTGCATTGTATTATCCAGTAGCTAACTGGTGTGTATCTTTGTAGCACAACGCGCTTGGTTCTCCAGCGCTTAATGCAAACGGGTAAATACTTGCAGTTGCAAACCCCAGTCTTTGCAAGGGAACAAGGAGCTTTCATTGTCTTAAATCACCGTCTAGCTTTTCTCCCAACTTCAATCCAGTTGTAGGGAGTACAAGCTACTGATGAGAGTCAACTAGCTCGAAACGGTGACTTTGTCATTTGCGACAATTTCACTGTTGAATTTATTTCGTGGTGCTGACGCCCTGATATCAAATGATTCCACGAATAGTATTTCCATTTGAGGAAATTTATTGATAGTGATGCATAGCAGCAGTGCATCGTAGTGCTGCATTGTATTATCCAGTAGCCAACTGGTGTGTATCTTTGTAGCACAACGCGCTTGGTTCTCCAGCGCTTAATGCAAACGGGTAAATACTCGCAGTTGCAAACCCCAGTCTTTGCAAGGGAACAAGAAGCTTTCATTGTCTTAAATCACCGTCTAGCTTTTCTCCCAACTTCAATCCAGTTGTAGGAAGTACAAGCTACTGATGAGAGTCAGAAGCTTGTACAACAGTGAGATTGTCGCAAATCGCTCAAAGCGGTTTGCGACAATCTCACTGTTGAATTTCTTTTTGGTGTTGACATCCTAATATAAATGATTGAATGTATAAAAGCATTCAAGTAATTCATATAATTTGTGTAGAAATAGAATAAACAAAACTTTTATTTTGAAAGCTGACGATATTTCTCTTTAGCTCAAATGCCCGTGTCAGTTTACAAAAGCAGTTTTTGATAGTCATAACAATTCTTTAAATAATTTATAAATTTATTAAATATATAAATTTATTTAATTTGGAAATTAAATTATAACCGAAAAACGATACTTTATTTACTAATCTAAATTTATGATATTGAAAATGTTAAATTTTTAGAAGTTAATTTTTTGATGTTTTACTTATTTAAAATATAAAAAGTTTAGGATTTTGTGAATAAAAAGACAACCTTTAGTTATCAAATCGGAAAACCGTGAAAATTAACGTCAAAAAACTGTTAGCTATTACAAATCACTTATGTATTTATCATATCAGCAAACTGAGTCTACGTATTTTATATTATTTATAAATTACAATTAATGATAAATAAATATTAATAAATGATAATTAGTTATATAATTAATTATATGGCCCGTTGTAAGTTTAGTCTGAGTCAACTAAACTAGGTGGCGACACCGAAAAAGCAACGTTAAAAATTATGACTTAATAAAAGTTACATGTACTCAACCAAATTGGAAAAATACGTAAGTGCTAATGATTTCAATTTTAGATCTTTTAAATGTAACAGAAAAAGTTGTATAGTTTGTGATGTTTTTTTTAATTATAATAAATTATTCAAAAATAAGACAGCTTAAAGGTTACCCTCTAATGGGTCCAAAGTGTCAATTCAAATTCTGATTTTTTAGTTCAAAGGGAGTTGATCGTACAAATCGACTTAGAATGGTGCGTCCTTATCGTGAATTGGAGTTCTTGGTTCCTGATACCTGTTTCGCATAGCCATCAATGTGGATTTTATAATAAGGAGTGATATCCTGGCTCTTTCTTGACGGATCAAATCGGGATATGAAAGATTGTTGTTGCTCGCTTTAAGTGAAGATATGCGCTTAAGTATCGAGTCCGCTATCTTTCCAATACCACCAACAGTTGAGAAAATCAACGGGTGAAACGAAGCATTTTCTATTTTCGCAATTCGCTCTGTATATTTTGCCTGCTTCCGATTTTCTTGGTACTTGAAGGGATCCTTCATTGTATCCAAGGAATAAGACGGCGCTAGGTTGTTGAAAACTAGTTTGTGATAGTTTGTGATGTTATAAATAATAATAATTGTATT
This sequence comes from Pomphorhynchus laevis, assembly GCA_012934845.2. Lineage (NCBI taxonomy): Eukaryota > Metazoa > Acanthocephala > Palaeacanthocephala > Echinorhynchida > Pomphorhynchidae > Pomphorhynchus > Pomphorhynchus laevis. The sequence continues at coordinate 49,892 of WNNJ02003742.1, forward strand.
GTAAGTAATACGACAAACAAATGTTTTTCATTAAATATTAATAATAATTGTAACTGCAATACCGCAGGTGTAGTGTATCTAATACAATGTACATGTGGATTGCAATATATTGTAAAAACATATCAAATGTTAAAAACTAGGTTTAGGCAACACATATATAATATACAGCATAATAGTCAAACTATATTTCATAAACATATGAGATTAATAGGACATGATATTAAAAACTGTAAATTATTTATTTTAGAACATATTATCGAAGAAAATTATCAATATTAAATCAAAAACTATTAGAAAAAGAAGATTTTTGGATTAGAACGCGTAATTCCATGTACCCATTAGGATTGAATGACGTGGTACAAGGAATTGGCAGAAGTAGTATAATACATAATAAACAACTATATTATAATAATCCGGTTAAACGCAAACCAAGAAGTCATGGTGATAAAAGGAATAGAAAAAATAGAGTTAAAGATATTAAAAAAGATATGTATATAAATAAACAATTAGAAATTTTAAAACAAATTTTAAGAGATAATAAGCTGAACGATCTTTATGTAAATATAAGAAGTTTTTCTAAAGATATCATATGTTCAATAAATCAAAAATTAATTAACGACTATGATAGGCTAAGTTGTATAATAGACAGTTATTGTAATACAAAATACTATAATCGTACAATAAATTTTTTTAATCAAAATTTATTATTGATAACAGACAATTACAATTTACGGATTACCCGCAAATGGGCTCTTATATTATTATCCCTATTAAACTTAAAACATTATTTGTGATTTTGTGTAATCATTGATTGTTGCTTTCTGACATGTCTGCTTTCTGACATGCGTAAGGTTTTATCATTATTGACATTGAAACAGCCTTTGCAATAAGGGTTGAGATCCTTGATCGTAAGGTTCGTATACAATCATTGTACGAAGAATGGGTGCGAGTGGATATCTGACTTGATATTTGTTTCAGTACAGCGTTCGTTGTCGGACTCATCCCTCCTGTGGTCGATAATATAATCGGATGAAAGGATGCATGCTCGACTTTCACTATTCGTTCATTATATTTTGCATTTTTGCAATTTTGGTGGTATTTGAAGGGGTCTGATATTCTTGATAGGGAGTACGACGGAGCCAAAGAGTTAAAAACGCATATATCCATGAAGGACCGGTCCGTAGCAATTCCAAATGGGCCGTTGCAAGAAATATCTGCCCTTGAATCTCTATCTCGCGATGTTGTATTGTTATCGAATTTAATAGATTGAGGTACATGATTAAGTTGGTGTTCCTTTATTACGCACTTACAAAACGTGCTTAAACATTTAGATATTTCATCGATTACAATATTGTGACGGACAAAATTAAATCCTCCAGTCGGGCATGACAGGGCATGCGTAATATCAAATCCGGCACCGCAAGGGCACTTATTTGCCATTGAGTTTGGTTGCCAGCCATATCGTACTGCAACAGCGTCTTGAAACTCCCTCGAAGTTACAAACGCACCCGCTAGGTCATACGCTGGATTCAGTCATGACGACGCTCCAGTTGTATTGGCGTTTTTAAGAATCGAAGCAAGATCCATCTTTGAGGATTGGATGAGACCTGATTAAATATGAGCCCATCTGCTAAAATTGGAATGTCGGATGTGGCTCAGCAAATCTCGTCGATTATCAAGAAGAACAGAATTTTGACAGCTATTCCTATTAAGCTCAAACATCTTTAACGAGTTTACGTAATCCACATTTCCTCTTTCGGTTGGGGTATAAATTCCTAGTCCACCAAATTTGAACGGGAGTGTAATTAGTATTCTATCTTCCTCTCCAATCGGTTCGGTACCTAACATATGAGGTAATAAGTACTCGAACAGCCACGAACGAAAGCTTTCAAACCAACTGTTTGTGGTTTTGCAAGTTCTGAATAAATAAGTCTGTTGGTGTTGATATGCCTTTGTTAATAGAATATAAGCCGAGAATGCGTTGATTGATGCAATCTCATGAAGCTGATCAAGTGACTTATTCCAATCGTCGACCGTTTCTTTAACTCGTGACTTTACTTATTCGCCGATACCTATAAAGCTTCCTAGGTATTTGGCACCATCTTTATGTATAGGTACGGCATCGTCGGCAAATCGCTTTAGATTAGTCCCCAGCTCTACGTCGTGTGTGAGAAGCGTGCATTTTGTACGATAAATAATTACATTTATTATTCGTACAATAACGAATAATATCACTAACTTTTTAGTGATAATAAGCTAAAAGATCTTTATGTAAATATAAGAAGTTTTTCTAAAGATATCATATGTTCAATAAATCGAAAATTAATTAACGACTATGATAGGCTAAGTTGTATAATAGACAGTTATTGTAATATAAAATACTATAATCGGACAATAAATGTTAATAATAACAATAGAAAATATACATTAACCATAAACTTTATTAATAAATGTATAGATAACATAAATATAGCCGGACTTTTAAATAATTCTAAAAGTAAAGAAATAATAGGGTCAGATTTAAGTAAATATATTCCTAAAATAAGGTATAAACTCCTACCACCATTAGGACGAAAAATTTGTAATTATAATAAAGAATTAAAATCAATATGTAACGATAATATTAGAAACATAATGGAAACAGAATGCAATTGTAAAAGTCTTAGTTTTGATAAAATAAATGAACATATATGTACCCATAATCTAGAATTAATTGAAAATTGTGAATTAAGAAAGCTGCTATCAAAAGGGTATAAATATAGATTAAATAACAACAACGACAAAAATAAAATTTACAGTTCGTTATATAATAACTTAAATGATTACTTTAGTAAGCTGATTAATAGTGAAAGCTCGAATATATCTAAGATAAACATTTGGAAATATTATATATTTGATAAAATTAAAAATAAAATGAAAATAACAAACAATTATAAAATGAAAGATAAAATTAATAAATATATGTATAAAGAACTTACTAAATTAAAGGATAACTATATAATAACAACTATTGATAAAGCTAGTAATAACTTTGTCTTCATATGCAAAAAGCTTTATTATGATATACTAATGAAAGAGGTTAATTCTAATGATTTAAATGTAAATCCAACATATGAACGTAGTGAGTTGAGTTTAGAAACAATTATTACAAGTCACTGTTCTATAATGGATAAAAAGGGTATAAAGGTTGAATCAGATAATAAAACTATACCTATATTATATTGGAATCCAAAATTACATAAAAATCCAATAAAACCGAGGTTCATATGTAGTGCGTTTAAATGTACATTAAAACCACTTTCTGTCTATATGAATAAAATACTTAAAGTAATTAAAGCACACTTTAAAAAATATTGCAAGGTAATCGAAATTAATACTGGTATAAAACACTATTTCAGTATTAATTCTACAAAAGAATTTTTAGAACAGACAAAAGGAATAAATTTTCAAAATATAAATACATACGATTTTAGTACGCTTTATACAAATCTAGATTTAGTAGATATTAAAGAAACGTTAGTAAAATTAATCAATCTCATATTCGGAAAAAGATATATATATATCTTTTTCCGAATATGAGATTAATTAATTTTACTAACGTTTCTTTAATATCTACTAAATCTAGATTTGTATAAAGCGTACTAAAATCGTATGTATTTATATTTTGAAAATTTATTCCTTTTGTCTATTCTAAAAATTCTTTTGTAGAATTAATACTGAAATAGTGTTTTATACCAGTATTAATATACCAGTATATATAATATATATACTGGTATATACTGGTATAATATATAATGGTATATATTAATATACCAGTATATATATGTTATAATAAGTATAACGCATATCTATCAAAAATTAAACCATCAAGTAAATATAAATATGGATAAAATTGAATTAATAGAATCCTTAAATATTTTGATAAATCAAAATTATTTAAAAGTAGGGACATCTATATTTAGACAAGTAAAAGGTGTTCCAATGGGTGGTAATAGTAGCCCAATTATAGCTGACTTGTTTTTAAGCTTTATAGAATATGAATTTGTTCATAACTGTGTAAAAACTAAATCTAAACAATATAAATATATGAAATATATGTTTCGATACATTGATGATATATGTGTATTTAATTCTAATAATTTTCATTCAATTAGTGAACAAATTTATCCAGATAGCCTTATTCTTAACAAAACCAATATTGATGATAAAGAAGGTGTATATATAGATATGAACATTAAATTAACATTAACTAAAACTGACTCAAAGATAATAGATAATCATGTATTACCATTTTCCAAGTAAAAATAAATCCTTTTTTACAATAAGGATTGTAAGTTCTGATTCCTTAACAGATAAGAATATAAAACAAAAGCAGTAACAAAATTACAAGTCATCATTAGTAACTACATATTGTTTGCTCTTCCTCTTCTTATCTATTGTGATGGGTTTGCGAAACTCGGAGGTTTCGTTACCGTCCGAGTCCACGCGTTGATTGTACTGCGACTCAGTTAGTGCCAGGTTTTGTCCTAAAGACCGCATCACGTTTAGTTCCGGACTGATCAGTCTATTAAGGTCTCCATTGATCACATTAAAGTGCGATCCGGCTGCATCGTATCTGTTTGTGGGGTCTCTGGATTCGCAAAGATCGTTATCGTATTCTGATAAGTTTGACGAAGTAGGAGAAGCGCGATCGTCGCCGAAAATCTCGTCATCCCTTTTAATTCTTGTTGCTTCTTCTGTATCAGCGAGAGTATTGCCTGTTGGATAGTCGAATGCCGGATCACATATCCCGAAGTTGCCGATCGCAGAGTGCGTATTGTCCAATGAGATGGAAGGGTTACACAATAATTGCGTGTAATTTTGTCCGTTATTGAAATCCGTATTCATTGTCCAGGTAGATGTGTCGTCTCATTTTCCACAATCACCAAGCGATGTCCTTACTTGATTGTGGCTCACAAAATTGTAACATTCATCAGCCTCTGTTTTAAATTTTTCGGTCATGATACGAATCCATATTCCGAAGATTGCTTTCACGATCGTGTTCATCGTGGTTTTCTTTCAGCAGCAGGCAACGCTCGTCAGTCTCAGGAACGTTAAGTTTAATTTGAGGTCTTATTCCTAGATCCACTGCACGGTGAACGGTTTTGACTGAACTGGTCGTCAATAGAATTGGAGGGCTATTCGGGCCTCGCACCTCGCGCTCACAGAACGTGTTCGAGTTGGCCGTTGTTAATAAAGCAACTGGATTTAGTAAAAGGGCTGTTCGATCACGTTGATTATTACAACATTCCAGATGTGTGTCATCGCAAAAATGATCTATATGAGCCGTTCCGCTCTGGACCTCGACCATATCACATATGCCTTGGCTGAAAGTTCGAATCCTGGGTTCGGACGCTGACCTAGGTAAGCTTGTGAAGAGCTGTATATTGTTTAGCGAAGCCAGAATCGCTCTGGCGTTGCCACGCATTAAGGCGATGGACGATCGTTGGAATAATCGAGCAGCTACGATGTTATATCTAACTCCACTTGTTCTGCTCATGCGGCCAGCAATACGCCGGATGTTGTTAAGGCCGGCATCATTCCACCCCCAAAACACTCGATTACTGCCGGTGTGAACTTGTATCCGGCTGCTTCCATTCTTGACCGATATTTACGATCTTTCACATTGTTGGCATAAGCCGCCGCTGCTGCCCCTCCACTTGCGCTCGCAATATCTACGTATGCAACTTGTTGTGGGTGCGTTACTGCAAAGTCAATCGCTTCAGGAGGATCTCCGTATATTAGAATATCGGCCGGGCGCTCTTTTACATCAGTCAATAACCCCCGGACCTCCAGGCCAACGTGCATACGTGCAAACTGGGCCGCTTCATAGATGACGTCTCTTATGCCATCGTGCCTTAACCCGCGATGACCACCATATTGGCAGGTAAGGGCGTGAAAACCCAGAAGGTCGGTATCGAAATCGCATCGCCCACACTTATGGTTAGGAGGGAAAATCGCTAAACCTAACCACATGCGGCAGAGAACGCAGAATTGTGGTGGGGTTAGATCTAGAGCTTGGCTAATGCTAGGCGTAACCTGAAACCATGACGCAGCTTTCGAACAGGATGTCGCACGTAATCGGGCCTTATCAATATTGTTGGATTCCTCAAGCAGGCGATCGAAGCGCAGACGGTCAATGTGGAAGGACGTTGTGGAATTGTCGGGGCAAATATGTTAAAGGTTATCTTTCCCAGTCAATACTGACAATTCTGACAATGCTTCCTCAAACCCGACGTATTGGTTAGGTTCTCTAGACGAAATCTCGGAGACAGCTCGGATACTCTTGACAAACGCGTTGCTTGATAGAATTGTAGTATTTCTGAGACCGAAACCACCTAAGCGGAAGGGCAGTGAAGCCTGAATCTTAGCAGAGACAGTAACTGTGAGGCTGTTAAATTTTCAAAAGCTTTCATGATAACATCATCAAAAGCCTGAGTGAAACCTCTTAGTGTTAATGGTGAAATGGTGCGCATTAGATGACCGATCTTGGGGGCGGACGCACAGTGTCTAAGGAGAAGGTAGGCCGACTGGGGATCTGGCAAGTTTGCAATGACTTCAATTTCTTTCGTGAGACTTGGTAACAAATCCCTGAGCAAGACGTCTTTGATAAAGTCAGTTGAGCCAATTGGTGACCCCAACAGCTGAAAATTGCCTGTAGTGTTGTTAGCCGGAGATGAGTGACAGATGTTTGAACAAATTTGAATCGCGTCAGGCACGCCGATTATTTCGGTTTTTGACCAATTAAGATGAAGTTTGAGTGTGAGGAAATCAATACTCAAGGTGTTGAGGGACTGAGCGATTGCCTGTGAACTTCCACCGATTATCCCATCATCAAAATACCATTGATTGTATATAATGCCAGAGATATTCGAGATTTTCGAGATGGTGTTTTGAATCGCTAGCGAAAAAAAAGCATTGGAGATAGCGGGTCGCCTTGTTGGACTCCCTCCGATGATAGTAAAGGTCTGAACTGATCAAATCGTAAGGGGGGAGGCGATTTTAAGCAGAAAGATACCCACGACGACAGCTATGGAACATTACTATTAACGGCGGAAATGATTGAAGATCTGCTAATGCTATTAAAAGCGTTTGACAGGTCGACCTTAGCCCACACCCAATTGGGATCATTTGATCGACTATGATGAGTACGAGAGGTGTTATGAACAATCATATCTACTGCATTTCGTGAGGCAACTCCGAGTTGTGTGGGAGCAAAGAATGATGCTAAGCGGTCCCGTAAGCGAGATTATGCACACTTTGAACATAAACGTCGTAACGTCTCACCCACCGCTACTGGTCGAATGCCTCCATCCTTATTGGGGAGGCCGAAAAGATTTGCGCATGCAATGAAGGGAGCTTAAGAATTCGGAGCAGAACCTGAAAGTAGGTGATTGACTAGATGGGTGAGTGTGTCCAGAAAATTACCGCCGAAATCGGCCTCAATCATATCGTGAATATGTTCCGGCCTGAGTGCAAAAGAATCTGAACCGGTTGACGATGGAAATGACTCAATTGCCCGCAAAACCGTGATTCCATCAACGTTGAGTGGTCGAGTGTGTGAACGCAACAAAGCCGGTAAGTCTCCCAAAGCGACTCCGTGTTGAGAACAAATCTCTGTGATGACTGGTGCAGAAGCTCTAGTTTACGACGTGTGTCAGTTGATGGGGAAGCCAGCCCTGTAGAAGCTAGCCTTTGAACCGCTTTCCTGAAATTCCCGCGTCTAGTCAGTGATATTGCTGCGGATATATGGTTGGAAGCTGTAGGGTTATCTGGCGTGACTATAAGACGTAGTTCCGAAGCGATTTCATCGAAAGTAGCATTACTAAATTTATTCATGCCTTGGAGTATCAGTTTTGCATAGTCCGGGCGATATCTGTTTAGGACCTTATTCGACGCGCTGATGTGGAAACAGATTTTTGGAATGATTAGAAAACGAGCCCATGATGTCATGTCGTTTTGACGTAGAGCCTGCTTTATTAAGTCTGTAAACATCGCAGCCGCTCTGGCCCTCGTCTTCCAAGGGAGGCGGAAAATGGAAGAGGCTTTGTGACTCCATACATCGTTGACAATACCAAGAGCCGATGCTGATGTGGATTTTATTATGACATCGTGGGAGGGTTGTAAGTGACGGACCCTGGATCTTCATGGCGAGAGTGCAAGGAAATCTGATCGCTGACACCGATCGTGACGGTGTTTGGGATACTCATGCCCGAGCCAGCACATCGCGCACCGTTGTGTTTATGGTATCTCAATTTACCAGTGCAATTGATAGTAGTGGCGCGACGACATGTTTGGCAAAGCTGTTTCGTCATTGATAATTTGTAATTTGTTTCCGAATTAGTCATTGCATCGTGATAATCGTTATTGCTTTTTGTATTTACTTTAGATCTCAAACTTTTTAACTAAAACTAGAATATTAGTGTTCAATTAGTGAACAAATTTATCCAAAAAGGCGTATTCTTAACAAAACCAATATTAATGATAAAGAAGGTGTATATCTAGATATGAACATTAACTAAAACTACTATTAATTTATATCGTAAAGATGACATATTTAAATTTACAAGAAACATATTTTTGCATGAGCATTCATGCATACCATATAATATAAAATATAATACATTAAATAATGAAATTTTAAGAATTGCGACAATATGTAATGATATTGGCTCTCTTCAAAATCATTTAAATAATTTAATGGATACATATTTTAAACTAGGTTACTATAAAAACAAAATCAAACAGAAAATGGTAAAATATATAAATCAACACAATAATATAAAGAATAAATTTAAACTCTTAAGTGGCAAATTTTTATGGATGGATAATAAATAATATACTTTGTATTAGAATAAGATACTAGATAGTTTTATCAGAGGAAATACATCATTAGCATGTATTTGGCCCCGCTGCTATGTTGGGTAGAGGAGTTAGGGGCCGAAACCTGATAGCATAGCAGTTCCTCCTGATGACCTCTAATTCTTATTCTGATACAACGTATGTTATTTATTAGTCAATTCATACAAATGACGTTTATTTTAAATTTCATTTTTTATATTTTAACCTGATTTAATTTTATTATTTAATTATTAAATTTTAATTTAGCATTATTATGTTTTGTTTATTTAGTATTATTTTTATTTATTTATTTTTATTTATTTTTTATTTTATAATTATATTAAATACGTAGACTCAGTTAGCTGATTTGATTGGTATATACAATATTTTATATTTAAATTAAAAATA